>LBNU01028637.1:25857-37729 GCA_014162995.1 Artemisia annua | reverse complement strand
GGTTTGCATGGCAGCTTATATAAAGAGTTTTGAAGTGAGGATAAGTATAAGGTAACATGGAAATGTATGTGTTGTCTTGAATTCGTGTGTGGCACCTCTTCTTTGCCCAATCGAGCACTAGCCACCAAAGGAATGTGTAAGATAGATTTTCTGTTCATTCCTGACACATACTGTTCACTTGAGTCAGCTTGGAGATCATTGGGAAGCATGGGAGGTGCTAGGGAATGTTGTGATATAAATTTGGTTCTATTAGTCACATGGTTTTTGTCATTCACTTGAGGCAGATTTGGAGCAGTAAACGAGTGCATGAGTGAGTAAATGTTATCATTCATGAATGTTAGCTAGGATGGAAATCATGCTGTGCAAAAATATGGCCATGTCGTGTGTCATATTCGAAAGATATAGGGGTGCTTTTGGAGGGGGTCGCGACTGGAAGCAAAAGAAAGAAAAGAAAAAAATAAACTAAGTGCGCATTTTGGGCTCACAAGCCTGTTGGGCTTGTGGGTTTTCATCTGGCCCAGCAAGAAAGAAAAGAAAGAAAGAAAAAGGAGTCCGTTTGGTTATTAGTTGGGTTTAAGGCCCAATGGGTTAAGTAGGCCCATTTAGCAAGTTTCACGGGTCGGGTTACGATCCAATAATATTAGTGGGTGATCTCGGGAATTTTCGTAGGCTCGGAAAATATATAAATAGTACACGATAAATAAACGAAACGTATATTTATATAAATATAAACGTTTAAAATATATTCGCGATAATTAGACTATCTAGGTTTGTGTGCAAGCATCGTTCCTAGGTAAATGATCATTTCACAATGTCATAGAGATTCACATAATACGTCATGCATAAAAAAAAATTGTCACTCGTAAAAAGGGATATTTAAATAACGAAATACCTTTATTCCAGTTTATGTATTTACTAATCGTACGGGAATTTATGACAGGCTACAACTAAACGTGCACTTATTAAGTCTAGAGCCCCGATATTCATCAAAGATCTCATAGGAACACTTAACATTACTACAATGGTGGTTCTACATCAATGGACACCAGTTGTAGATTATCGAGTCCTACGCAGATCTTAGCAATCTGCCGAGAACGTTTATGAGAGAATTTACTTATGTATTTCACAATGATTGAACGGAAACTCCTGCCAGGGTCAACATCAAACAGCCCTGACAGCAGGTCACTTCGGTAATTCTTTATGGGTTACGCTTAGTGTACACGGTGGTTTCAAACGGTCTACAGTCGTGGGGTGATCTCCAGCGACTTACCTAATCGTTGGTGTACTTCGGTATGTCAGTGTAAGCCCTTTCGGGGGTATCCGATTAGGAACGGCCTTGGGAAGGATTAGAGAGAGTTTTCACAATATGCTGTCAATGATCTCTAATTCCGAACCTGTAAGTACCGGTTGTTTTATCACTAACAAATTTTATGCAGCTACAACCACCATTGTGACACAAAGTTTCCACATGCTCATACATACATCACAAAGTCAAAGGAAAGATCTCACAAAAATCAAAGGATAGTGGTATGTGCTTAAACACATACCTTTTCTTTACCAAATTAAGACCCAAAAGACCAAAAACCCGCTAATAAACGCCAAATATATGTGTTTTTGTGTTTTTATACGTGCAGGTAATAAAATATGAGAAAACGACAAAAACCGAGACAAAATCACGAAAAACAAGCACGAGAATGGAAAGAGAAAATAATTTATAGCCGGGAAGTGAATCTGAGCCAAAAATGTCCAAATAAGTCCCTGGAAGTTCCTAAAGTTTCAAGAATAGTCCCTGGGCAAAATTTGGAGATTTTTACAAGAAAGGTCCCTGGAGTTTCAAAGGTTGTCAAAGTTGGTCCCTAAGTTAAAAATATCAATAATTTACAACTAAGGTCCCTCATGGATTCAAGAATTGTCAAAGTCAACCCTTGGAATATGATATTAAACATGGCAGGTCTAGTCCCCTAAAAATCAGATTTTACATTTAACACCCCTAAAAATTCTTAAACCTTAAAAATAAAAATCCTAAAAACTATAAACCATTAATCCTATAAACCCAAATACCAAATCCCTTACCAGGCCACGTTTACTACCCAACATAAACCTGTGGCCCATTCCCTTATACCCGGCCCAACCTCCCAACTAGTCAAACCCCCAAATTCACGAGTCAAACAATAATAATAAAAATTACCTTATCCCTACCCGCCATTTTCACCCCATTCACTGTGTGTCTTCCCCACAACCATTCACCCCTGGTAAAACCTCATAACCTCGTACTAGAATATTCATAAGGACCTGCTAGAACCTGCCAACGTGTCATAATCTTCTAGAACAAGAATTCCTAGCCAATTGAAGCTCAACGAGAACTCTAGAATCCAAGAATCAAGAAGGATCATGAAAATGCTAATTAAGTCGGTGGGATATGGATTGAAGAACAAGATAAGGTTTCTGGGACCTTCATCAAGCTTCATCACCGCCTTTCCATGGCTATAAATAGGGCTTAGCTCAAGCATTGTAATCGTGTAGGAGTTAGTATAAGCTAATAGTGTTTTAAAAAGCTCTTTTGTAATCCTTTTACTGCTTTCTTAGTGTAATTCAACTTTTACTTAATAAATTCAGTTTCCTTTGCATTTCTGTTTTAAGTTTTTACATTCCATAATCCTTTATTTTGCTAAAAAGTTATAAGCTTTTACTTAATTTCAAGTTTCTTAAGCCCCTTTTATTTTCCTTATAAGTCTTTACAAGTTTTTGTACAGCTTCCTACAAAAAAAAATAAATAAAAAAATAAATAAAAAAAAATAAAAAAAAAAAAAAAAATCTATAAGCTTAAGGGTAAACAAGCTTGTACAAGCTCCTACCCCCTTCTGATAAGCTCACTAAAGCTAATTCATAGCCTTGGTGAGACCTATCTCATCTATCATTTCCATTTACAATTTGCATTTCATAAGTCCAAGTAAGTTTGCTTTTTTCTGTCTTAGCTTGTTATTCATTAGTCCTAGCTTAATCTCAAACATTTTTAGCTCATCTGTTAGTAGAGGTAAGTAGCTTGTAGCTTGTTGTTTGTAAGTTTTCATATTAGTATAAAGATTACCTTTTCTGCCTAGTACTAGAGTAGACTGCATATTTTTGTTCTTGTGCTTCTGTGTGCAAAATTTGGGTTCAGTTAGTCTTAATATTAGTTAAGAAAGTTAGTTAGATAAGTGGTTAGAAGAATTAAGGCTTAAATCTACAAAAGATAGTGTAAACAGATTTTAAGAGGGTGTTTGGTATAAGCTTACTTTTGAGGTTTTAGTGGTTAATAGGCTTAAATTCTAGCTCAGTCATTCTCATTAGACCATATTAGGACTATATAAACCATAAAATTGCATACTTGTTACCAAAAAGTCAAAATTTACTTTGAACCTCAAATCTGCCTGCACACTTGTTTGATTAAACCTGTCATTTGGCCACTTATTAGATTTAGGATAATTTTAGGGTAATTAAGTTAATAAGTAGCTTAATATTACTTATAGGATCAGATTAGATCATTAGAAATTGGGTTTAGTCAACCTAGAGTGCATATTAAAAAGTCAACATAGGAATTAAAATCTGTCTCAACAGTTCTTTTCATAGGGTATTCTAGGTAATCAAATAGTGTTGTTTAGGCTAAAATTTAATTTCTGGGGATAAACAAGCTAGCTTATATACCATAAATTCATTTTCACCCATTTCCAAACACATTAGATAGGTAAATTTCACTCTGCAACTTGGCCCAAAACCTGTTCAACCTTTAATACAGCAGCTACAGTGGACTAAGTTAGGCCAAAATTAAGCTTCAATTAGGTTGTTAAAATTAGGGCTTTTTAGGTTTTTAGGTAGTATTCTAGGTGGTCTTCATCTGTTTTCATTTAGTGTTAGGTTTTGAACTTATTTAGTGCTTAAAAATAAGCTGTTAAGTAGGTGTATAAAACTGTTTTGGGTGTAATTGGCATAAGTGCTTATTTAGCTTATTTGTGTGATTTTCTGTACTATTTGTGTTCACTAGTGCTTATTTAGGATAGTAGTAGGTTCTGTAGAAGTAAGGATCAAATTGCTTAAGATTTGCTTATTTTAAGCTTATTAGTAAACTGCTTATTGTGTCCAAACAGCTTATTAGGGTTCTAAATTAGGTAATTTTATTTTTCCTAGGTTCTTAGATATAATTTAGAATTTTCCTAAAAATTTCAGATTTTTCCTAGCTTATTTACTATTTTTCTTAATTAATTCTAGTTTTTAAGTACTTTTTAATTACTTTTAATTAATAAAAATTAAATAAAAATCCAAAAAAATAGTTTTTCAGTTTTAAAATTACTTTTTAGTTAATTTATAATTTTAGAAAAATAAATTTTATTTTTCCAACTTATTTTCTATTTATTTAGTATTTTTAGTAATTAATATTAATTAATAATTAGTTTTTAATTAATAATAAATATATAAAAATCCAAAAAAATATATTTTCTAGTCTTTAAATTAATTTTAGGTTATTTTAAATTTTTCAAAATTACTTTTGTATTTTTCATAGTTAAATTTCCTTTTTAGTTTCAATTAAGTACTTTAAATTAGTTTTTAAGTTATAAATAAACAAATAAAAAGTAATAAAAAGTATTTTAAATACATAAAAAGTTTAAATTTACGTTTTAAACCCTTAGGAATTTAAAATTTACTTTTAGGACTTAGGTTTTCCCTAGTTAACTTAGTTTTCTCCCGAGAATAGCTCGGGAATTTAGGATTCGATCCCGTTTACGTTTAGGTTTTAATTTTGGTGCTTTGCGTGCTTTTTCGTGCTTTTCCGTGTTTATTTGTTTTTTTCGTGCTTATTTGTAGAAATTTAGGGTTCCCTTAGCCTGCACGACACGATTCACTTCACGAATCGCGAACACGAACCAACGAACCAAGTCTTAGCCTTCGTTGGGATTACGACCCGGGGATTCATATTTACCTGTGCTATCCTCGGAATATATATATATATATTTGGTTGTCTACGACACACCAGATAGCAACAGTCAAAGAAAGATTCTACGCCAATAAGAAGGATCTGCAAAGTAAAGTGACAAAGATCAAAGTAAAAGGACGGGAACAACAAATGTATGTATGACAAAGACTAAAGACGTATGAGCATGTTGGAAAGGCGTTCAACCATCAATGACAAAGAAGTGACGAAAGGCAGATATATCCACCACAACAACAAAGAACAAAGAAAAGTCATTTATCTAAGATCACAAAGCATGGAGGAACAAAGAACGATGAACAATGAACTATGACTTATCTAATGATTCTTAAAGACGTCCAGAGCAATGAATGTTAAAGTTTAAAAGACAAAGATGATGACGTCGCGCAACCTTTGATAACCAACACTTAGGGGGAGATTGTTAGGATCGTATTTTATTTATAAAAAGTGTCGGTCATTAATGTTATGTAATAGGTTGCTTTAGAACATTATTTCATGTTGTTTAGTTCAAGTATTCATGGTTTGTAAAAGTCTTAGGGCCATTAGTGTAATAATGTAAAAGTTAAGTGATGCCCTAGACTTCCACTATAAATACTCATGTAAACCCCATTTGGAGGTTGGTTGGTTCTCTTGGTAATCATATAGTTTCATTATTTACACACACATGAGTTCCTTCCACTCTCTATCTCTCTACTCTCTTTCTCTCTCTAGGATTTACGCCATATTCTTTAGTGAAATAGGTTGTTCTACGGTCCTACATTGTTCGTCTCACTCGTTATTCCAAAAACTTGATCACAATACTGAATGAGCCAAAAGGATAAGTTGTCCATTAATATGTTCTTCCGACATACTTAACGGGATCTTATCGGATTTGTTAACCCAGTAAGTCCGTTAACCAAGTGGGTTATATATATTAATGTCAAATCATCCGTAAACCGATTTAAGTTCCTGAATGATTATTTAATCTCCATAAACGGTACATTTAGATATTCGTGCCCTCGAAACATTTAATATCGTTATAATAAAACCTTTCATTTTAGGATTCCCTCGTTTTTATTTATTGGTTTCCGTTATATATTAAGTAACAAAACTTTTGTTAGTTAATATTTACCGTAAAAACCTCATTATTAATTTATATGTCTAGTATATATATATTTATGTTTTCCAACAATTATTTTCACGAGTTATTATTTGTTTCGAGTCACACATCCGGGTCATTAACTCTCGGCTCAATAATTAGTTCATAATGTCATGATGTCTAAATAAAGTCTAAGTTCCATGTAACGGCTTGTCGGGGTCAAGCCGAGACTAACAAGTCTTGGTGACGCCGACGTGGCTCAAACATCAAATATAGAATATGAAGTCCAATATCATCGATATATCAATAACGAGTTAACAGCCCTAAATCCTATGGCACATTAACTAAGAATCAAAACCGACTATACCTAAGTCCGATCCAATAACGATAACAACAACCCAACATTAAAAACAACAAATCAAAACCATCATCATCCTAGGCAAAAGATCAATAGATAACTCATATTTGACATAAACTAATGAACCAATCCTTGCCATTTATTTTTTTATAAAAACAAAATAAACTTTCACCTTTTTTTAAAAAATTAAATATCTCGCAAACCGTTAATCATTACGTTAAAAAAATTATACCATCGCGACGAGAATTAAATTATCTTTCTATAGATATGCATTATTATATACTTTCGACAAACTTTTTTTTCGACAAACTTTTTTTTCAAAATTTTCGCCCAGAAAAATCACATGTGATTCTTTAAAATCAAATCATATGTGATATTTACGAATCACATATGATTTGTAAAAATCACATGTGATTCGTAAGAATCATATGTGATTTGTAAAAATCAAATCATATGTGATTTTTATGAACCACATGTGATTTTTCTGGGCGGAAATTTAAAAAAAAAATTCGTCGAAAGTATATAACAATACATATCTGTAGAAATATAATTTAATTCTCGTCGCGATGGTGAATTTTTTGTAACTTGAATATTTATTGTTTGCAAGATATGTTGTTTTAAAGAAAAGGTAGAAAATGATTTTTTATTAATTTGGATAAAAAAAATCGATGACTATGATTGGTTCATTGGTTATATGGCAAATATGAATTCTTTATTGATCTTACCTCCATCATCCTATCTTGCCGAGACTATGGGGGTCTCGGCTGTCTCACTCGATACCAAACCAACAAACGGACCCTCTTGGGTCTCGGCACCACGACAACAACAATAAAATAACAACATCAACATTCCCAAAATCATCCAAATCCTATCCTAACTCGGCTGCCACAATCCAAACCCAAAACAATAACCAAATAATAAAAATAACCATAAGAACCTAGAATTAGACTCGAGACCATAACTCACGGCTGTGAGCTTTGGGCTCACGGTTTGACCCTAATTCGACCATACAACATAACACGAGATACCAAAATTCGTTTTATTCAATTGAAAATAGCTTTCTCACTTGTTTTAACCCTAAAACCCAATCGAATCTAACTAATACAACTCGTTATATTCGAGTTTGTCACTCACATCGTATCACACGAGTGTGAAAATGGTGTGACTTACCTTCTAAGCCCTCGATCTAAACATATTATGGTTATTGGTAGTGGTAACAGCGCATATGGGTGATGTAGGGTGTTTCTAGGGCGCATGGTGTTGCTATTGGAGATGAGGGAGTCACAAGAACTCTTTTGATGGTAGCGGTATGTGGTGGTGGTGGGCGGTGAGGGTTACTGGAGATGTGGTCGGGGATGGGGTTAGTGTCAACTTCCAAACAAAAAGGGGGTGCGGTCAAGCTTATGAAGGGGGGTTGTTTTGTAGTTTTCTCTATTGACTCCTCCAAAACTAACCAGTTAACCAGGTGTGGTCAACAAGTCAAATATGAGAGAGGAGAGATCAATTTATGATCCGTTGAAAGCACAGTGTACTCACGGGTCGTTAATTCCCAACGAGATTGAAATTGCGTTTTGGAAACGTTTTGGGAATGAGTGATTTAGGAATAGTAACCAATAACCAATAACCACAATGTGAATGACTTCTTTAAAAAAGGTACACCAATCACAATAGTACAATGGCAAGTTTTAATCTTTTGTTTGGGAACTTATTAATGGTCATACACCCAGTTGGGTTGTATTCTGCCTTGATTTGCGGTGGTAATATTTTACGTAATTATTATTAACAAGAAAACAAATGTTTTTGGCTTTTCGGGGTGTGTGTGAGAAAACAAATGTTAAGTCCCAACCGAGGCAAAACAACAGTGAACTTAAACCAATAACCACAATGTGAATAGTACAAAGGGTCCTTTCTTGCCAAGGTTGAATAGTACAAGGACCAAAGTTGACTTTTCCACTTTTTGAATTTCTAGGGACCTGTTTTGCCAACTTGTGAAACTTCAGGGACCAAACTTGTAATTTTACCAAACTTTTCACCCAATGATTATTTTTGCCAAAGTTTCATAATACAAGGACCATAATTGTAATTTTCCAAACGATTTTAATCCCAGGGGCTATTTTTGACACTTTTGCAAAGTTCAGGGACTAAACTTGTAAAAGTTTGAAACTTTTAATCAAAGGACTAATTATGACAACTTGTGATTTTCTAAGGACTTTGGTTAACTTTTCTTTCAAAATTAATGCTCAGGGACTAGATTTGACAAGTTTTGAAAGTTGAGGGACTGAAACTACCAATTGTGCAAACTTTGTTCGTTTTTTATTTGTTTTCAAACATTTTGCATCTAAAACATATAAAACACAACCCTGGGATATTTTCATTATTTTGATGCATATTTGGGTGTTTTTGAATGTTTTGGCAGTTCAGATGAGACAAAAATGATGAGTATNGATTGATTATTAAACATATGTTTTGCGTATTCTTAGGTCTAGACTCGTGCCGACTCACGTTGTGAATAACCTCAAGTTCTATGTGGACATATCACGCATCAAATAATAATACAACAAATCATGTCTCACATAATCAAACCGAGTTTAGTTTTTAGTTATTCATAATTGATCGTGACAGGATATATAATTAAATTTCAATTTACCGGGTTGTCACAGATATAGTGACACACAATATTCTTTATGACAGACCTAGTTTTTATGATACATTTTTGGAGACAAACCATGCCGTTTGACACACTTAATTTCATAATTCATCTTAGTAATAGATTAAATTACAACTTTTTTTGACACACTTTTAGTGATATTTTTTGAAACACAATAAATTTTTGTTTACATTTGCGGTGAAACACTTATATTTTTGATACATTTTTATTGACACGTATACATCTCTAATGACACACTAGATTTTTTGACTCACTACATTTTTTATGCATTTCTAACTAGTGACACGTCAAGTTTTTTTTATACATATTTAGTGACAAACTTAATCGTTTAATACATTAGTAGTAATTCACTAATTTTTTTTTTACACATTTTTATTGACATACTATAATTTTTGACACACATAGTTTCTTGATACATTTCAAGTCACAAAATGTATCAAGAAACTATGTATCATAAAACGTAGTTTATCAAGAAACTATGTATCTTCGACCAATTCATATTTGTTTACAAAATAATAGCTAATATACATTGTAAAAACATGATACGTGTTATCTAATAATTTTTAATACAAAATTTAAGATACACAAATACATGGTCCTACGTTCGTTTTGTTTATGCATAGTTATAATTACATACATTAATATACATGGCCCAAAAGTGAAATTCCAAAAACAACAATTTGATATACAAATGCAGAAAATGATACACAATTATTTTAATACCTAAGTTCAAAACTTTACACCAACTGATTGTATAAATCATGAACAAATTTCTGGACACGTATCAACAGTAAAAGATTGGTTCGATGTGAAATCGTGGGCGGTGATGCACATACACATACACATGACGGCGGTGATACGCACACTCAAAAAACATAGATACACGACGGCAATTACGGTAGTCGACTGATAAAGAACCGGTGGTGGAGCTATCGGTAGTTACGGTAGTCGACATCAGATGGAGCCGAATCATTTTTCGAAAAAAAAAGATCTGAAAACTAACACTTTACCGATAATTAATGCATGTTTAACTTGATCTTTTGTGGCGGCATAGGTTTCTGGGTCGGTGGGTTGTGGCGGCGTGAGAGATTTGTGAAGATATTATCAATTGTTAGAAAGTATAAAAAGGTTTAGTGGTTTAATCATATGAGATAGAGGAAATGAAACCGTATGTTTTTGAGATGTGGGGACGTGAGAGAATATGTCAAACATGGAAGAAATAATATACCCATCATACCCCTAAACTTGTAAAAGTTAATTTTGATTTTATTTTAATTGGAAGGGACACATGCTTTATTCTTGTTGGTTCCTATTATTTTCTACTTTAAAGTGTTCAGCACATGGTGTATAAAAGGATGTCCTAGGGCATTGAGATAGATATACTAGAATACGATTTGAATAGAAATTCTTATAGCTTCAAGGTTTTGTAACCCTAATACTGTTGAGTATTCGTATTATTCTTAATAATGTTGAGGCTTATTGTTTGTTAAACTATTTGTTCATTGTTACATCAAAGTTCTTCTGGATATTAAAGATTAGATTCCGCATAGTCTTTAGTATATCCATACACAATTTCTATTCTAGTTGTGTTAGATTTATCTAATATAACTAATCTTATACAAGCTAAGGAATTTGATCAAGTGTTCAACTGGGATCAACAGCTTGCATAAATGAATAACCAACACTCTCAAATGAGAGTTTACATGTGTATTTATAGGCATCCCGTGCTAGGGCAACACCTATTTGGACGATTCTAGAACACTTATCAAGGCTCATGGGCTTACTTCATAAGCCTTGAATTAATACAAACATATAAGCCTATTTAACAAAGCAACCTATTATGATGGATTTAAACACACGCCTTGTGTTAGAGTGATACTTTGAGTAATACTAACAAGTACGCGAAATATACTTAGTAGTACTTAGAAGATTGGTTATGAATTGTTTTGTGAGTGAGAACAGTTGTATATGATGAACACAAAGTATAAACCAAACTTTAAGCTTCAATATTATTAATGATAATAATACGAGTGATCTTGCTTATCACTAGGGTTACACCTTGAAGCTCTCTAATTAATACGTATGTAGACTTTAACCTAGGACCTCCTTTTATAGCACAAGGAGTCCTTTACAAGATAAGTATAAAGCTAACTAGATAGAATGTACACAAGATCTATTCTATACTTATCTATACACGAATACATAACAGTTATCATATAAGCAGTGGTAATATTACGTACTAGCAGTGGTAATGTGTTTCCACTGCTAGTGCATTCTTTAGCAGTGGTTATCTTCATGCTTAGCCGTGGTAACTGTTAGTGTAATTCCCAACATATTACAAAACTTAATGACCGACACTTGATATTAATTACACGTAATCCCAACAATCTCCCCCTAAGGTTTGGTCATCAAAGGTTGCTTGACGTCTTGTTAGTTAGTGACGTACATGAATCTTCGTTTCTTTGTTCTTGTTCTTGTGATATTTGGTATGTGCTATTTTACACATACTTTTGACCTTAGTTTAAGTGTGTTTAAGACCAAAAACTAACGTGAAACGCCAAAGATATCTTGTTTTTGTGTTTGTGATCGTGCAGGGACGGATATTGCATAAATAGCGCAAAAATCAACCTAAAAGCCTAAAACGAAACAAGATGTGGAAAAGTGTCACAAAGCCGAGTCAATGATGAAATCTACTCAAGGAAAGCCCAAGTCGACAAAGTTATTTCTTAAAAGCTCAAAAAGATGGAAGAAACGCTTAATCAAAGTTGAAAGATATTCATGATAAGAAGCTTTCCAAAATTGAGC
>LBNU01028637.1:0-16141 GCA_014162995.1 Artemisia annua | reverse complement strand
CAATAAGCCAAATGGCTTAAATAGAAGCTATCACTTTCTTAAAAGTGATGATTTTTTGGATTTTCTTTTTGAGAAATGTTTATATACTGAAAATATGGAACTTTAATAAAGACAAAAATTTTAGAAATTAAAAATAAGTAGTTTGCACCCCTAATAGCTTAACAGAAGGTATTTTTGGATTTTTAATGATGCACAAGCTCTTAATAAGCTCTACAGTGGATACAAGCTAGCAAATAAGGTGTAAACAACTTATATGAACACAAATTAAGCCAAAGGGACTGAAAAAGCACAGATAGAAAGCTAAAATAAGCAAATAAGCAATCCAAAACTTCACAGTAACATACAGATCTGCAAGCAACTTGTGAGCTTAATCCAACTTATCAAATAAGCTTGAAAAGCCAAAATAAGCCTAGAACTAGCAAATATGGTTGCTTGGCTTCCCAAAAAGCCAAGAATCACAGGATGGGTCCCACTAATAAGCTCTGTGTGAGCTTGTGAATAAGCCTATGTACACTGAATACTCAGTATACACAGAGAATTGGAACAAACAAAAAGCTAATAGTAGCCCTATTGAACAAGCTTGAAAATGCAAATTTAGACTTGAACCTTAAAGATGGATTGCTTGGCTTTCCAAAAAGCCAAGAATCATGCACTAGGGCTCACTAATAAGCTCTATGGAAGCTTATGAAGATAGGTGAAAAGCTGTGACACAGGGAGGTTTCAGTTCAACTAGGCTACTTTAAGAGTGCTTATTTATAAGCAAATGGTTTCCAAACTGAGATTCTCTTTTTGAAAAAGTTAAACAACCAACAAAATAACACAAAACAACAATTGGTTTGGATTTCCAACCTGTATTGAACCCTATGGATTACAAAGAAATTTTGACCATTTTACTGAGTATGCAGTTTTGACTTTTGAGAAAACACTATGGGTTTGACTTTTATGAATTTTGATCCTACTCTATTGACTGATTATGATATATTAGACTATATTAAGACTAAACTAAGCTAAAACAACTACTTTGGAAATGATTTGATGAGATTGGGCTTGGAAATTCTCAACAGATTACAAGTTAAATGAAATCAAAAGGCAAGTTGACTTTTTTACAAAAGACCACTGGTTTTTATGGTTCAAATGTTCTAAACCATACCTAAGGAACATGAAACAACAAAGATCCACAACAATAACAACCTGGATCAAAGATTTGACAGTAAATCCAAACAACCTTTTTACTGAACTAGTTATTGATTTTTAAAAGGTTTTATTGTTTTATCCCACAAACTTGATTCCAAATGATTAATTATGCTAACTTAAACTTAATTAAACACAAAAACACAGGCAATGACAGAAATTACTTAAGAATTAATGAAATGCTAGTTTGACTGTGAGATTAGAATATGAAGCGACAATGATTTTCAAAGATCAAGCAACTGATTTTAAGCAAGATTACTACTAATTAACACCAAATAAGCATAATCAAACAAGAAAAAGCAGCAATGAACAATAGAACGGTAAAATTGAATTTGAGATTTTTGCTTACAACTTTATACTCCAGCTAAAAACCAAGAACAAGGACCAATAGAACACTTCCTAACACTCCCCATGGAGTTCTAACCCATGGTCATCCATTATGTACCATGCTCCAGCCATCATCATCTTCAACCTGCAATTTTTTATTTTTCACTGAATTTTTTTATATTTTTTTGTATTTTTGATTTTTGCTACTAACTGAGTTTTAATGGTTTCTAATAGCTTACACAAGCTATATAGGAGCTTATATGAGCCTAAGAGTCCATAAACACAACTACAAACAACATTAAACAGATTTGAGAGGGAAATTGCGTAAACTGAATTTGGAATGAAATACTTAAATTGATTATGAAAATAGTTCAAATTACACTTGAGAACACTGATTACAATCTTAAAAAGCTTAAAGTTACACTAGAAATTGAGATTTTTTCTAATTCGACACTAAGTTATGCTAATAAACTACACAGTCTTTAATGCTCCATCTTCTTCTCTTTATACTGGTCCATTAGGGTTTGTGACCTCCTCTGAGCATTTCCCACTCTTTTCTATGGCCATTGGATCACTGAGGCTTCATCTTGACCCTCCACGTGTTTTGGCGGGAAAAATGGGATGAGGCAAATTTGGACAGTTATAGCAATTGGGGGTAGGAGCATTTAATGCTGAGGTGAAGGGTTAGGTTTAGTGGTTTGGGCGGTGGGATGGTGGGAGAGGTGATGGAGGTGATGGGTTGCAGTTGCAAGTGATGTGGGGGAGGGGATGAAGGTGGGAACGGGGTGAAGTTTGACTTTGGTCAAACTTGGGGTGCGTTTGATTAGTTATAACAGGGGGAGGGTTTGGGCTTGTGTTGGTTGGGCCAAGAGAGAAACATGGGCCAAGGGAGTTATAAGGGTGGGAGAGTGGGCTGGTGTTGTGTTGTTTTTGGACTTGGACTGGATAAGGGATTTGGACTTATGGGTTTTGGGTTATAAAAGTGTCCGTTTGGTTTGTAAATTCCACAAGGACCAATCATGTAAGTCTCTGAATTTTGAAGGGCTGAACATGTAACTTTCCCAAAGTTCTCAAAGGGTCCTTTCTTGCCAAGATTGAATAGTACAAGGACCAAAGTTGACTTTTCCACTTTTTGAATTTCCAGGGACCTGTTTTGCCAACTTGTGAAACTTCAGGGACAAAACTTGTAATTTCACCAAAATTTTCACCCAATGATTATTTTTGCCAAAGTTTCATAATACAAGGACCATAATTGTAATTTTCCAAAAGATTTTAATCCCAGGGGCTATTTTTGACACTTTTGCAAAGTTCAGGGACTAAACTTGTAAACGTTTGAAACTTTTCATCAAAGGACTAATTATGACAACTTGTGATTTTCTAAGGACGTTGGTTAACTTTTCTTTCAAAATTAATGCTCAGGGACTAGATTTGACAAGTTTTGAAAGTTGAGGGACTGAAACTGCCAATTATGCAAACTTTGTTCGTTTTTTATTTGTTTTCAAACATTTTGTATCTAAAACATATAAAACACAACCCTGGGATATTTTCAGTATTTTTATGCATATTTGGGTGTTTTTGGATGTTTTAGCAGTTTAGATGAGACAAAAATGATGGGTATTTACACACTCATCATCTATCTTCTCGTGTAGTTATTCCCGAGCCTATTTGTACTAGTACATTTTACCGTTGGAATTTCTAATTTGCGCCAATAATTCTAACATCGTTATTTCGTTAAAAATGACTATTAATACGTCTATATTCCCTCGATCAATGTTGCAAAAATTGGTCAAATCGGTCTTGTAATCGGCGATTACAAGGTGCACGGCCTTTCACCTTGTTGATTTTTACAAGGTAATCGGCCTTGTAATCGGCGATTACAAGGTAATTGGCCTTGTAATCGGTTATTAATGGCTACAAGGCCTTCAACCGCCTCACTACCGACTCATGATTTTTGCAACATTGCCCTCAATTGATTATTAAACATATGTTTCGCGTATTCTTAGGTCTAGACTCGTGCCGACTCACGTTGCGCTTAACCTCAAGTTCTATGTGGACATTTCACGCATCAAATAATAATATAACAAATCACGTCTCACATAATCACACCGAGTTTAGTTTTTAGTTATTCATAATTGATCGTGACAGGATATATAATTAAATTTCAATTTACCGGGTTGTCACAGATATAGTGACACACAATATTCTTTTATGACAGACCTAGATTTTATGATACATTTTTGGAGACAAACTATGCCGTTTGACACACTTAATTTCATAATACATTGTAGTAATAGATTAAATTACAACTTTTTTTGACACATTTTTAGTGATGTTTTTTGAAACACAATAAATTTTTTGTTACATTTGTGGTGAAACACTTATATTTTTGACACATTTTTATTGACATGTAGTTTCCTGATACATCTCTAATGACACACTATATTTTTTGACACACTTCATTTTTTATGCATTTCTAGTGACACGTCAAGTTTTTTTATACATATTTAGTGACAAACTTAATCGTTTAATACATTAGTAGTAATACACTAATTTTTTCTTTACACGTTTTTATTGACATACTATAATTTTTGACACACATAGTTTCTTGATACATTTCAAGTCACAAAATGTATCAAGAAACTATGTATCAAAAAACGCAGTTTATCAAGAAACTACGTTTCTTCGAACAATTTGTATTTGTTTACAAAATAATAGCTAATATACATTGTAGAAAAACATGATACGTGTTATCTAATAATTTTTAATACAAAATTTAAGATACACAAACACATGGTCCTACGTCCATTTTGTTTATGCATAGTTATAACTACATACATTAATATACATGGCCCAAAAGTAAAATTCCAAAAATAACAATTTGATATACAAATGCAGAAAATGATACACAATTATTTTAATACCTAAGTTCAAAACTTTACACCAACTGATTGTATAAATCATGAAGAAATTTCTGGACACGTATCAACAATAAAAGATGGGTTCGATGCGGAATCGCGGGCGGTGATGCACATACACATACACATGATGGCGGTGATACGCACACTCAAAAAACATAGATACACGACGGCAGTTACGGTTGTCGACTGATAAAGAGCCGGTGGTGGAGCTATCGGCAGTTACGGTAGTCGACATCGGATGGAGCCGAATCATTTTTTTCGAAAAAAAAATAATATCAGAAAACTAACACTTTACCGATAATTAATGCATATTTAACTTGATCTTTTGTGGCGGCATAGGTTTCTGGGTCGGTGGGTTGTGGCGGCGTGAGAGATTTGTGAAGATGTTATCAATTGTTAGAAAGTATAATAAGGTTTGGTGGTTTAATCATGTGAGATGGAGGAAATGAAAACGTATGTTTTTTAGATGTGGGGACGTGAGAGAATATGTCAAACAGGGAAGAAATAATATACCCATAATACCCCTAAACTTGTAAAAGTTAATTTTGATTTTATTTTAATTGGAATGGACACATGCTTTATTCTTATTGGTTCCTATTATATTCTACTTTAAAGTGTTCACCACATAGTGTATAAAAAGAGGTCCTAGGGCATTGAGATAGATATACTAGAATACGATTTGAATAGAAATTCTTATAGCTTCAAGGTTTTGTAACCCTAATACCGTTGAGTATTCATATTATTCTTAATAATATTGAGGCTTATTGTTTGTTCATTGTTACATCAAAGTTCTTCTAGATATTAAAGATTAGATTCCGCATAGTCTTTAGTATATCCATACACAATTTCTATTCTAGTTGTGTTAGATTTATCTAATATAACTAATCTTATACAAGCTAAGGAATTCGATCAAGTGTTCAACTGGGATCAACAGCTTGCATAAATGAATAACCAACACTCTCAAATGAGAGTTTACATGTGTATTTATAGGCATCCTGTGCTAGGGCAACACCTATTTGGACGATTCTAGAACACTTATCAAGGCTCATGGGCATACTTCATAAGCCTTGAATTAATACAAACATATAAGCCTATTTAACAAAGCAACCTATTACAAAACTTAATAACCAACACTTGATATTAATTACACGTAATCCCAACAATCTCTCCCTAAGGGTTGGTCATCAAAGGTTGCTTGATGTCTTGTTAGTTAGTGACGTACATGAATCTTCGTTCTTTTTTCTTGTTCTTGTGATATTATGTTGGTTTCGGCGTGCCTTCATTAACGTCTTTAACTTTGTAGTCTTTAAGTATTTTCCAACATGCTCATACTTTGTTTTGACTTTGAATCTTCATACTTGTAAGGTTCTCTTTCTTTGACTTTGATCTATATCACTTTACTTTGAAGATTCTGTGACTTTGACGTAGAATCATTCTGAATTTTCTTTTGCTTTGATTTTTGAAGAGAACTTTCTTTGAACTTTGCTTTATCTCTCATAGTGATGTAGTTGGTATGAGCATATGGATCTTTGAGTTTGAGTTGATGCTAATGGTCTCCCTCCAAGGTACATCAATCGGTAGCTGCATAGTAAAGGTTAGTAATAATCTCCAATCGATCACGTTGGGCTTTTCATAAAGATTAGACGTTTTACTAATGAATGTCTTGATTCCATTCACCTTGGTCGGGCACATCAGCCGTCCGAATCCCGTTGAGGGACAGTTATCAATAGTATGGATAGAATCCAAGTAAATACCCACATCTTTAGGACTCGATTCATGAAATGAATCTCCTTAGCGGGATTTTCAGCACTTACAGGTTCAGAATTCGAAGAATTAACAACATAGTGTGAAAATCCTCTCTAATCCTTACAAAGGTTGTTCCTGAATTGGATACCCTAAAGAAGGTTTACACAAAAATACCGAAGTATATCAACAATTCAGGTGAGCCGCTGAAGTATATTGAAGTAGGGCCTGACGACTGTAGACCGTTATGACCTTTTCTGACGTTTGTGTTTAGATGTCCTTGTAAGATATACTCTTGATCGTCAAATCTATACTAAGGGACTTTGGGCTCTGAATTGGCCATATATTTATATATGCTCTTATATACGTTATTATAAAAAGGTCTTATATACGTTCTTAAATACATTTCATACGTTTTTATATAAGTTTTTGTATACATTACTATATACGTTTATATATACGTTCTTATATACTTTTTATATATGTTTTTTTTATACTTTTTATATACATTATTATAAAAACGTATATAAAACATTAAAAAAAAGTATATAAAAATTATACAGAAACGTATATAAAAATGTTTAAAAAATATATAAGAACGCTTTTTGTAATAACATATACAATAACGTATATAAATAGTATATAAAAGTGTATAAAAACGTATACAAAAAACGAATATAAAAGCATAAAGTAACGTATAAAAAAACCTAAATAAAAAGTCAAAACCTTAAAATAAACTAAAATTTTTAAATTATAAACGGTCATTAGTTTAAAGGATGGGCGCTGCAACGGTCGTTAACCAAACAGGCTAACGTGTAACTACTAATAGCATCCACTTAACGTCGGATAAATCAAGGACCAAAACTTACCCAAAGGTTTCCCACCGGGATGGTATAGTTTTTATATATGGTATTAGAAAAAGGTTTGTATACGTTTTTATACACATTCTTATATACTTTTTATACGTTTGTATATACGTTTTTGTATACGTTATTATATACGTATTTGTATACGTTTTTATTTACCTTATATATATGTTATTACAAGAACGTATATAAAATGTATAAAAAGTAGATAAAAACATATAAAAAAAACGTATAAAAATTATATTAAAACATATACAAAAAACGTGTATAAAAGCGTATTAAACGTAATAAAAATATATAAGAATATATACAAAAACGTATAGAAAAACTTGTATAAAAGGTATATAAGACCAAGTATAAAAACGTACATAAGAACGATTTTGTAATAACGCATATAAAAACGTATGTAAAAAGTATATAAAAATGTATTTAGAAACGTATAAAAACCGTAGACAAAAACGTTGATAATAAAGTATGCAAAAAATTATATAATAAAGTATAAACATGTATAAGAACGTGTATAAAACGTATATAAAAACGTTTTTGTTTTTTTTTTTTTTTTTTGGTAAAAGGTCAAAAGACCCGGTAAATATATTACTCCAAAAAAATATTTAAGTACAAAGGATATTGGTGAATCCTATATCCCAGCCCGTTACATAGGCGGAAAAGCTTACATAACAAGATACTTCCAATTCTCTAAACAAAAATGTTTTTGTAATAATATATATATAAAGTATAGATGTATAAAAAAAATGAATATAAAAGTGTATAAAAATGTACATAAAAATATATATGTTTATATAAAAAATTGAAAGACAGTAAATAAACCGAAAATTTTAAAGGACAGACGTTGCAACGGTCGTTAGCTAAAAGGGCTAACTTGTATCTGCTAACGGAATCCACTTATCGCCGGTTGAAACCACGGACCAAAACTTACCCAAAGGTTTTCCACAGGGATGATATCTGCACTTTCGAAATGGTTGGGACGAAGGTTGTAATTTTGCCAAAGTTCAGGGATAATTTATGCATTTTACTCTAACATTTATTAAAGGAGTTGAAAAGTTAGTAGGTGGTTATGGACATTTTTAATATTAAATTAAATTGTGTTTTTTTATAATTAATTTTTTTTAGAATATGTTTACCAAAAGTGTTTGAAGTGTTGTAACTAGATGTAAAATCATTTGAGGACCAAACCTTTTTTACATACTAAGGGACTAATCTTCATCTTCCATCTTTCCTCCATCTTTATTTGATCTAATGGATGAGATTAATCCCAACAATTTATAAAACCCACTTGCATCCTTTTTTTTTCAAATATTAATATCTTTCAAACAGTTAATCCTTAAGCGAAAAAAAATATACCGTTACGACGAGCATTTAATTATCTTTCTTTAGATAGGCACTTTGATATATTTTCAACAAAAAAAAATCGTTTTTTTCACGTTTTTTTTCGTGGCCGAAAAAATCACATATGATATTACATATCAATGTGATATTACATATCAATGTGATATTATATATCACATGTGATATTACACTAATATCACATGTGATATGTACATATCACATGTGATATGTAATATCACATATGATATATCACATATGATTTTTTTCGGCCACGAAAAAAAAGTGAAAAAAAGATTTTTTTTTTTTTTTTTTTTTTTCGAAAGTATATCAAAGTGCCCGTCTATAGAAAGATAATTAAATGCTCGTCGCGATGGTGTAATTATTTTCGCTTAACGATTAACGGTTTAAGAGATATTTAAATTATAAAAATGTGTGGAATATTAAATGTTTTTAATCTCAACCATTGATTTCTATTTAGATGGATGGTGAGGATGAGTTCCTTGCTATGTGATGAATGTTTGGTTTTTTAAATAACTCGACTCGTTGTAACTAATGCTAATATAACTATACTTATTAAATTTGCATTTATTTATAATGAGTATGCTGCAAATTATTAATTTATAACAAAACCAACACAATTCTATAGTAAACAAGTGTGTTGGCCTTATATTTTAATACTTTCATTTTTAACTGGTCTCAAATACTTTATTATGCAAGAAAATGTAAGCAAATGAGAATCAAAGTAACCAAGTTGAGGATGTGATCCGTATGCATGGTCATCGTTAAGGATCATTAGCCGCCAACTGCAAACTGGTGACAGGTCTTAAAGGCAAGTTTCCTTCGAGGAGGAACCTCAATTAAGAAATATCAGATAATTTTCCAATAATATATCTATGTATTTTGAAAAATGTATACGAATGGATCGGAGATGATAAAAGAACACAAAAGTGACATCCAGATCAAAGAACCTTATAACTGAAAAAGATTGACGGTTTAGAATAGCATTGTTTGTTTACGCTACAAACTAGGAAGTTTCATGTTGCACAAAAGCACGTATAGTAGTAACAATTTCTATGCCTACGCTAGAGTAGCGAATTGTTGATGTGGTACAGCAACGAGAAAATTGTCTTTCCGTGAGACATCAAAGCGTGTTAGTAAAGGTCAAAATCAATCGCTAAAGGTTTCCAGGTACAGGTGATGCATATGTTGGAATAGACTTACTGACCAATATCAAGTAAGATATAATACATTAAACTAATCTTTAAAAAATCTCTAGAAACTCAGATATAATTTCACTAGATTCGGGCACTTTTATTTTCTAAACAGAGAATTAAGTGCAATGATATATATCTATAACTTAATTCAAAGATTGATTTACCACATAACTTAATAAAAATAATATAACTGTTTATAAAATAGTCAATGTAGCCTTTACATATACTACTTGGGGTTTAAATAATATAAAGTTGAAGTTAGTTAAGGTTGATTAGACTATGCAAGATCTAGAATATACTACTATTTTTTTGACCTGAGTGATTCAGTGGGTGCACCAAATTCGTTCTAGTTGGACCATTTTCTACAAGTTACTGTTTTGTGTTAATTCAGCTGCATCAAGGGATGTTTGGGATTGCTTGTTTAGAACTCCTTATATGCTTAATAAGCCAGCAGTTTGAAATAAACGTATGCCAAACTTATCGATATTTTTGACTTTAAAAACAACATATACGTAGTACTTTTCTTCATCCAAATACTCGAAACTGTTTATTTGTCTTTGAAAAAATATCAACTCCTGATAAGCAATCTGAATTATAAAAGCAATCCCAAACACCCAATATTTATGAAGGCTTGCTACATGTTTGGAAAACAATGAATGCATTTTTCATAGTGTTCCAAATTATCATTATTCATTTTGTTTTACCTTCAACTACGTTAGCGAATACTCAGTTTCATGATTTTGTTGTAAGCAATCTTCTTCTTTTTCTTTTGTGATGGTCTTATAATAACTCTATGAAGATTTCATTAGTTCAGTTGTGAAAACAGGTTCAAGAAACACCTGTGAAGAGACTTTGTAGAACGAATAATATTATCACAGTTAACGGCCAGTTTCCGGGCCCAACATTAGAGGTTTGGGATGGAGATACACTTGTAGTCAACGTCTTGAATAATGCTCGCTACAATATAACAATCCATTGGTGAGTGAATACTTCTTTATTGGGTGTTAATGGTGTTTTTTCGTAACATATTATAAAGGAAATCATTTATCTATTAGGCATGGGATACTTCAGCTTGGGACACCATGGGCGGATGGTCCAGATAGGATTACTCAGTGTCCGATTCAACCAGGAGCCAGTTATACGTACCGGTTCACCGTAATTAACCAGGAGGGGACGCTATGGTGGCATGCTCATAGTCGATGGCTAAGAGCCACAGTCTATGGAGCTCTTGTGATATATCCAAGACTCGGATCTAGTTATCCTTTTGAGCCGCCTAAACTAGAAATCCCGATTCTTCTTGGTAAGCGAAGTAGGAAATAAGCATGCTAGATATGATCTCGCTTGGTAAGAGAAGTAGGAAATAAACATGCTAGATATGATCTCGCTTGGTAAGCGAAGTAGGACATAAGCATGCTAGATATGATATTCGCAGCTTTTGACTTGAAACATGCATTTTAGAGAAAAAATTAACATGTCTTATATTACCTGATAGGCCTTATCAATTTCTCAAGGATGAAATGTACGAGCTAACATTTGCTATGTTCTCACTCTTTAATGAATGTTTCTATATTTAAGCGTACAGAATACACTAGTACAAGTTCTTTGCTAAGGCTTGTGCTTTCTATGAGCAGGCCAATGGTGGAATCGTGATATTATCGACATCCAAAACCAAGCTATGTTTTCTGGAGCAGCTCCAAACATTTCTGATGCATATACCATCAACGGGCAACCAGGCGACCTCTATAGATGCTCGAATAAAGGTAAGATTCATCTTCTGCACAACGCGTATGGACGTGCAGATCCTGTCTTCTGCACAACACGTTAATGAGTCTAATATACTTCATATTGCTGCACAGATACAATGAAATTCTATGTAGAAAGTGGCGATAGAATTCTCATGAGGGTAATCAACTCGGCCCTCACTCAACAACTCTTTTTCACAATCGCCAACCACAAACTAACCGTTGTCGGAGTGGATGCACTCTACACCAAACCCTTCACAACCACAACACTGATGCTCGGCCCAGGCCAAACAACTGACGTTATCCTAGTAGCGGACCAGAATCCCGGAAATTACTATGTCGCAGCACGTGCATATGAAAGTGCCCAAAATGCACCTTTTGACAACACCACCACAACTGCCATCCTTGCATACAAATATGCACCTTGTAGTGGCCAAATTGGGACATCATTCAAACCAATATTACCAAATTTACCGAATTACAACGACTCAGCTACTGTTACCGCTTTCACAACCCAGTTAAAAAGCCCTGACAATGTCTCAGTTCCACTTGATATAACAGAAGACTTGTTTTTCGCGATTGGGTTAGGTTTAGTGAACTGCAACCCAGGACCCACTTGTCAAGGCCCAAATAACACCCGATTTGCAGCTAGTATGAACAACGTATCGTTTCAATTACCACAAACCACTTCATTGCTACAAGCTCACTACCAAAACATACCAAATGTTTTCACGATTGACTTCCCTCCCGTCCCACCAACGCCATTCGATTATACAGGAAATGTTTCGCGTGCACTTTGGCAGCCCGTTCCTGGGACTAAGCTTTATAAACTAAAATTTGGTTCCCAAGTACAGATAGTGTTACAAGATACCGCGATTGTATCAACTGAAAATCACCCGGTTCATCTTCATGGATATAGTTTCTACATTGTTGGTGAAGGTTTCGGCAACTTTAATCCAGGAACAGATACTGCCATGTTTAACCTTATTGATCCACCACAACGCAACACGGTTAATGTGCCTGTTGGCGGATGGTCTGCCATTCGATTTGTTGCAGATAATCCAGGTAATACAAAAAAANAGAAATAATTAGTGATCAAGATTTGTTAATTCTAGTCCCAGATTCTTCATTCGTCTAGACAATGTTTAGTGATTATATGTGGTTTATCAATCTAGACCCATAATTTTTTCCATGTTAAACAGACTTTTTTGAAAGTTTAGATAAATTGTGTAGCTATGGTTTCTTTACATATACGGGCCATTCTTGATGAATAAAAGATTCAAAACTAGGCTGCAAAAAAATGAGCTTGGTTGTAGGGCTTAGGTTCCGATATTTCAAGCCTTCATTATGCAAACTCGTGTGTGGCATGCCTCACGTGGACATGCTTGGAAATCGGATAGACCAACAATATAAAGAGGCTACTCAAGTACTCAAATGTATTCGGGGGGCATTTGGTTAAACAGTGGAATTACTATGCGAATGGGAATTAGAATGGGTTTACAAACCCATCATTTTTAGTGGGTTTAGAAATTTCATACTTTTGAGGGTTTGATACCCATATTTAAATACCAAATCAACCAACCAAACAAATAAAATAGGAATGAAAGTCATTCCTTGATGCCCATACCCTCATACCAAACATCCCCTCACAAGTACTTATGCCTTATATACAAAATTGCTTTTAAGCCGAGTAATGTGTGTTAGTGTACGGCTGTAAACGAAGTAAACATTTAGTGAAGAGTTTTTAAATTATTTAGTAAAATATTTGTTTATTATTAAATGATCGAACATGAACATTTGACATTCATTTTGTTAAATTAACAACATAAATAAAGCGTCGTCCATTCATTTATATTCGAGAACGCTCATTTATGCGTTTAATATTTGTTTGTGTTCATTATTTTGTATTTCATCTCTTTTTAATATATGCTTATAAATATAGTTTACTTAAAAAATACATTTATAAAATACACTATTATGCATATTTTGAATAGTTTATGAATAGTTTTTACTTTCAATTATGTTCATCTGTTTAATGTCTAAATGAGCGAACATTAATGAACATTAACAACTTCATTTTTCTTAATAAACGAATATGAGCAAGAAAATTCGTCCTTTTATGCATTTATTTTCATTCATTTGTCCGGTTAAAGTTAAACGAACATAAACAAGGCTCCATGCATGTTTATCAATCCGTAATAGCTCTAGTCTTCTTCTTTCTTTCTTTTTTTTTTGGTAAAGGGTCGTTAATAGCTCTAGTTTCACTACAAGAAACTGGACTTTTGGCGAGGGAACACCTTTGCGACAACCAAGACCCTGGCAAAAGGGGTGCACGAAAGAAAATTTGGTTCTTTGAATGTGACTTTGACATTTATTTTAGCGACGACATGGGTTGTCGCAAAATATTTTCTTGACTTTGAAATTCTATAACTTTTCGATGACTTCATGATTTGGACAAAAATACAAACCATTAGCGACGACAACGGTTGTCGCTAAAGGTTCATATAGTTTCTTTTACTTTCCTTTTAGCTTGTTATACTAAACTTATGATAAAGTTAATTATAAAGAAAAAAAAAACTAAAGCGACGCTAAGATGCCGATGATGAATACGTATGCCTTGTTACCTTAGTCTTAAGTCTTTAAAATAGAAGCATAAAACTTTAAAGCTAGAAGTGGCGGTGACTAATGAGATGACGAGCTCGATAAAGTTTGGGCTAGACTCGAACTCAGCAAGTTTATTAGGTGTATTTAATTTATCATTTTTTTTTTTATATCTAAATCATGTAAAATATGATAATAAGAATCTTATTTCATGTACATTAAAGATAAAAATATAACTAATACATAAATATGTCACTTATTTTATTATTTCAAAATTATATGACGTTATATGTGCATGCCCGTTTAGATTTGAGAACCTAATCGAGCTCGATAACTAATACTTGGAGTTGAGTTCGTTTATAAAACATGCTTTGTGTTAAGCTCGAGATCGGATTTTCAACAAGTCGTGCTCAAGTAACTCACACGCAGCTCGGCTCGTTTACACCGGTAATGAAAAGTATGCCCAGCCTTACAAATAAGCATAAAAATTCATGTATTTTAGACATTTTAATATAAGGCTAATGCTTTTCTTCATAGACATGCAAACTACGTATTGCTTGGACGTAAAATTACAAGGTTATGCATGTCACAAAAAATTTTTACAAAGTGATGTGATTTGTACAAGGAGGGTTTTGAAAAATCACTAAACTTAACGTTTTTGAAAACACGCAACAACCTCCCCGGCAGCGGCGCCAAAATTTGACTCCTCCAAAACTAACCAGTTAACCAGGTGTGGTCAACAAGTCAAATCTGAGAGAGGAGAGATCAATTTATGATCCGTTGAAAGCACAGTGTACTCACGGGTCGTTAAGTCCCAACGAGATTGAAATTGTGTTTTGGAAGCGTTTTGGGAATGAGTGATTTGGGAATAGTAACCAGATAAAGATTTGGATTGATTTTACACTACTAATTGCTTGAAATTAAGATTATGAAACAGTATTAACAAATACAGGAAATCAGATAAACCTAAAATGCAAATGCGTGCTGGAAAAATGGGAATTACACAAAAATAAACTACAGGGGGTGAAAATGAAACTTTTACAAACTTAATATAAAAATAAAATTTTATATAAAAGAAAAATATTTTTTTTGATTATTTTATTATTTAATATTAATTAAAACTATTTAATTACTTATAATAACTATTTAACTTAAACTAAATATAATATAATATTATTTAAAACTAAGAAAATGAAAATTTATTTTTAAAAACTCTAAAATAACTTAGAAATGATATAAAAACTAAAAATATGTATTTTTGTCTTTTTCTGGATTAAATATTAATTAATTACTAATTACTTATTAATTACTTAATTAACTAATTTAAATTACTAATAATACTAAAATTGACTTAGAAAATTAGGAAATATTTTATAAAACTAATTAACTAATTCAGGGATCTTAAAAAATTATAAAAAGTTAATAAAAACTATTATTAAACTATTTTATTAATTATTTACTTAATTACTAATTAAAAACTATTTAAACTAATTTAATCAAGATAAATAGAAAATGAACAGTAATAATTATGAAAATATTTTCTAAAAATACTAAATGATTTATAAAACCTAGGAAAAGTATAAAATAGTACTAGTGATTAAATTTAAACAGTAGAGGATTTTATTTTTGAATTTTTTATTAAAACTATTTTAATTATTATTAATTATTATAAATACTAAATGAAAAGATAAAAATCTAATAAAATTACTAGAAATAGTACAAGTGAACAGGAACTTATGAAAATTATAAAAATGAAAATTGCTTTTAGAAAAAGCTGAGCAATAAGCCAAATGGCTTAAATAGAAGCTATCACTTTCTTAAAAGTGATGATTTTTTGGATTTTCTTTTTGAGAAATGTTTATATACTGAAAATATGGAACTTTAATAAAGACAAAAATTTTAGAAATTAAAAATAAGTAGTTTGCACCCCTAATAGCTTAACAGAAGGTATTTTTGGATTTTTAATGATGCACAAGCTCTTAATAAGCTCTACAGTGGATACAAGCTAGCAAATAAGGTGTAAACAACTTATATGAACACAAATTAAGCCAAAGGGACTGAAAAAGCACAGATAGAAAGCTAAAATAAGCAAATAAGCAATCCAAAACTTCACAGTAACATACAGATCTGCAAGCAACTTGTGAGCTTAATCCAACTTATCAAATAAGCTTGAAAAGCCAAAATAAGCCTAG
>LBNU01028636.1:10630-65956 GCA_014162995.1 Artemisia annua | reverse complement strand
TGGATAAAGGGGGGGAAGTTTTGGAAACAAAAAAAGGTAAACCCGAATTTTTGGGGGAAATAAAAAAAAAAACCTCTTTATTTTAATTTTTTTTCCAAAGTCTGTTGGAAAAAAATCCCATGGAAAAAACGGGGAAAAACTTTTGCCCCTTTCCCCTTTTATTAAAAAAAAACTCCCCTCAGCAAAAAAAATTTTTGGGGTTTAAAAAATTTTTTTTTTCTTGAAAAAGGGAAGAAAAAAAAAAAACAGGGTGCTTTTTTTGAAAAGGGGGAAAAGGGGATGGGGTTAAATTTTTTCCCATTTTTGGTTTTTTTTCCTAAATTTTTTTCCAGGGGGGCTTTTGAAAAAGGTTTTTTCCCCAAAAAGGGGGGGGTTTTCTGGGGGGTTTTGGGGGGAAAGTGGGGCGTTTTAAAAAAAAAAAGGGCTTTTCTTTAATTTTAAAATTTAAAAATAGGGGTTTTTTTCCCCCAAAAAAAAAACCAAGAAAAAACAGGGGGTTTTTTTTAACCCCTTTTTTTTATGAAAAAAAAACCTTTTCTTGGGAAACTAAATAAAAAAGGAAAAAAAAAAACCCCAAAAAACCTGGGGGGGAAAATTTTTTTTTTTTTTTTTTCTCAAGGTTTTTTTTTTTTTTGGGGTTTTTGAGGGTTGTTTGTAGGGGACCCCTTTTTTTCCCTTTTGAATTTTCAAAAAAAAAAGCAGAAAACTTTTGGTTTTTGAAAAAAAGAAAAGGGGCCAAATTTTGGGGGAAAATTTGCAATTTTTTTCTCTTTGTTGGAAATTTTATTGCTTTTTGGAAGGATTTTTTTTTTTTTTTTTTTCCAAGGGGGGGCCAAAATAATTTAAGTTTTTTTCTAAATTTTTGGTTCCCATTTGAAACCCTAAATAATTTTTTTTTGGAAAAAAAATTTTCTGTTTTTTTTTTTTTTCCCCCAAAAAAATTTAAAAAAAAAAAACCTCTTTTATAAAAAATTGGGGAAAATTTTTTTTTTTTTTTTTTTTTCAAAGGGAATCCCAAAAAAAAAAAAACCCCTTTTTTTTTTTTTTTTTTCTTTTTGAATGAAAAAAAAAAAAATTTAAGGGATTTTTTTATTTCCATTCTTTTTTTATTTTTTTCCCCTTTTAAAGGGGAAAAACCCAAAGGTTCAAAAAGATTTTTTTGCCAAATGGGGGGGGGGGAAAAACCCCCAAAAAAAATTGGGAAAAACAAAAAAAAAAAACCAAAAAAATTGTGCTCAGGATGGGGGAAAAAGAAAACCCTTTTGAAAATTTTTGTTGGGTTTTTTTTCTTTGCTTGAAAAAAAAGGTTTTTTTTTTCCCTTGCTTGGGAAAGGTTTTGTTTGGAAACAAAAAACAAAAAAAACCTTTTGGAACCTGAGCTCAAGAAAAAAAAGGGGGAAAAGGCAAATTTTAGGGTTTTTCTGAGGGGGGAAAAAACTCCCCCCCAAGAAAAAAAGTTTTCAAATTTTGTTTTTTTTGGGGGGGACCCTTTTTTTTGATTTTTTTTTTTTTCAATTTTTAAATATAATATAAAAAAAAAATATATATTATCTATATATATATAACCAGGTAAAACCAATAAGAAAAAAAAAAGTTTTTGAGTTTTTTTTTTTTTTTTTTCTTTTTTTGGGGAAAAAAGAAAAAACCCCAAAAAATTTAAAAAAAAAAAAAAAAAACTTTTCAAATTGAATTGCTTTTCATTTTTTTATTTTTTTGAAGGGATTTTTTGAAATTCCCCAAACAATTTGGGGGAAAAAAAGGGAAAAGGCCAATGGGATAGTTTTTCCCCAGGGAATTTTTTTGTTTTGGCTTTTTTCTGGGGGAAAAAAGAAGCAAAAAAAAAAAGTTTTTTTTTTTTAAATTGGAAAATTTGAGGAAAGGATTTCCATTTTTTTTCAATTTTTTTGGCATTAAAAAAAACCCCCCCCCCACTTATTTTTGTTTGGTTGGAAAACTTGATTTTTTTTTTTTTTTTCCTTTTTTACCCAAAAAAACCCCTGGGTTTTGGGCATGAAAAAAACCTTTTTTTTTTTCTTAGGTTTGCAAAAATTGGGAATTTTTTTTCCCAAAAGGGAAAAAAAATGGGGAAAGGTAAAAGATGGGGAAAAAAAACTTTGAAAAAAAGTTTTTTTTTTTCAAAAAAGGGGCCCCCAAAAAAGGGGACTTTCTTTTAAAAGTATTTTCAGGGCCTAAAAAAAACCCCCAAAGTTTCCCAGGAATTTTTTAAAAAGTGGAAACTTTAAATTTTTTGAATTTTTAACTAATGCCCCCCTTGGTGGGGGTTTTTTTGCGTAATTTTTTTTTCAAGTTAAAAAACCCATAAAAAAGGGAAATTTGGGGCAAATTCTTTTTGCCAAAAAAAAAAAAATTTTTTTTTTTTTCCCAAATTTCCAACCCCCAATTTTTCTTGAAAATTTGTTTATAAAAAAACCAAATTCAAGGGAAAAAAATGGGGAAATGTGGAAGGGAACAAAGGGGCTTTTTTTTTTTTTTTTTGTTTTTGGGAAAAAATGGTTGGGGATTTTATATGGGGAAAGGGGGAAAAAAAGTTTTAACATGGGAAAAAACAAAAACAACCTCAGGGCTTTTTCAAAAAATTCATTTTTCTGCCTTTTTTGGCAATTTGAAAAAAAAAACAAAAAAGGGGTGTGTAAAAAAACTGAATTTAAAAAAAAAAATTCTTTTTTCTTTATGTGGGAACTTTTTTAAAAAACAAAGAAACAAGGCAACCCTAAAAAAGCAAAAAATTGGCATTTCAAAAAAAAAAAAATTGATGAAAAAAAAAAAAAATTGGTTTTTGTCTAGTTTGGTCGAAATTTCAACTTAAAAAACCAAAGCTTTTGAACAAAAATGTGGTAATTAATAGCAAAAAATTTGAATGAACAATCTGGGTAAAAAAAAAAGGAAAGTCATCATTTGGTTCTATTATTTTGTGATGGACATTTGTTTTTTGATTTTTTCTTTTTGGCACTGGACCAAAAATAAAAAAAAAAAAAATCAAAAAAAGTTGAAAAATTTTTTAAACCAAAAAAGGAATTTTTTTTTTGTCATCAAAAAAAAAGTTCTCCGATGAAAAAAAAAAAAGAATTTATGGGGAGGGCAGAATGTCTAAAATCCGTTGGTTATTAGGGATATTAAAAAAACATTTGAAAAAAGTAACAAAAAAAAGATTTTCTAAAAAATTTCTCACGAAGGTCTTCAATTAACATTTTGAAGAAAAAGGGTGGTTTAAAAAAAAAGAAAATTTTTTAAAATTTTACTTTTTTTTGATTTGTTAACTTTCCAGTGGAGTTGACCCTCCTAATGGATTTTTAACAAAAAAGTGAAAAGGAAAAAAAGCTAAATTGGGCCTGAAATTACTGGCAAAAAGCAGTTAAAATTCTTTCAAAACTTTTTGAGTAATTTCTAGGGGTTTAAAATTGGCTTTGGCTTTTGATTGTTATTTTTGCCATTTTTTTTGAACTTTGGTTTTTAATAGGAACCCTTTTTTTGGATATTTTTGGCTTTTTGCAAGGTTGGGGTAAAAAAAAAAAAAACTTGAAAAGGCAAAAAAAAAGGTATTTTCTTTTACTAAGTTAAGAAAAAATTCCTAAAAGTGCCTTCATCACTGGGCAAAAAAGCAATTTTTCAAAAGAAAAGGGTTTCTTTTTAAAAAAGTAATTTTTTGGAAAAAAAAAAAAAAGAAACTTATTGGAATTTAATTAGGTCTTTTTTCATTAATTTTTTTTACTGGGTAAATTCCTCAGTTGTTTGGGGAAAGGATATTTTTTTTTTTTTTTACCCACTTGAATTTGCAAAAAAAAAGTTTTGGGGAAATCAAGTTTAACATCTTTTTGAAAAAGATAAATTTTCAATTCTTTTTTTACCAAGTGCTGGGTTTATTCCTAAACCTTTTTTTTTGGTTTTGGAAAAAGGGTTTTTGCAAATCTTTGGGCATCAAAGGAAAAATCCAAAGAGACTTTTTGCAAATTTACAGTTTTCAAAAAAACCAATTGGAAATCTGGGAAATTTTTGTGGCTTTTAAGCTGCTTTGCTGGTTAAAAACAAGGAAAAAGCTTTGAAAAATTGGTTGGAGGGAAAAACCTTCGCTTCCTTGAGATTTTTCCAGTTTTTTTTGTTTTGGGGCTAAAAAAAAAAAAAACAAACCTAATAGCCAACCCGAATTTTTTTTTTTCGTAATCCGTTTCGTTGAAAATTTAAAGTTGCCTGCTAACATTGGGCAAAAAAAAAAAAAAAGGTTTACTAAAAAAAAGGCCAAGATTGTAAAACAAAAAAACATTTGGGAAAAAAGGTCTAGGGGGAGACCAAAACTTTTGTTTAAAGGTTGTTCAGGCATTTTTTAGGCATGATCGTTTTTGGAAAAAAAGCTCATTCATTGAAATTTGGGGTTGGTAAGTATAGAAAAGTTTTGTTAAAAAAAAAAAGATCTCAAAACAAAAAAAAAAACTTTAAGCTGGAAAATCAAACTTTGACGAATAAAAAGGTTTGGCTTAAGAGGAACTTGGGTTTTTTAAAAAAGTTCTTTTTGCTTTTACAAAAAAAAGGGGAAATTGGTTTTTTCAAAAAGTTTTTTCCTTAACTTTAAAGTTTCAAACTTTTGAATTTTATTGGGCAAAAAAAAGAATATCCCCAAAAAAATACAAAATCTCCCCTTCTAAAAGGAAAAAAAGAAAACTTTAAAAGAAAAAAAAGCTGAAAGTTTTCAAATTTGTTTTTTGAAAAAAGCTGAAAAAAAAAAAAAAAAAAAAAAACATTTTTTGTGGAAACTGGAAAGGCAACGAATTGTTTTTAAAATTATTTTTTACATCCCAAAAGGTTTGTTGGCTTGGTTTACCTTTTTTTGCTGGGAAAAAAAAGGAAGGATGGAAAAGGTTCTTTCAAAACTTCTTTAATTGGTTTTTTATTTTCTTTTGGAAAAAAAAACAAAAAAAAAAAGAGTGCTTTTTGAAAGCAGGGAGCATGATTTTTTTTTAAAAAAAAAAAAAAAAAAGATTGGGGAAAAAACCCCCCCCACCTAAATTAAAAAATTGGTTGAAAAAAAGTTTTTTGCCGCTTCAGGAAAAAAAAAAAAAACAGCTTTGGAATTTTTTAAAAAGCTCTTTTTACAAAAAACAAATTTTATGGAAATTTGGAATTATTTTTTTGGAAAACACAAATTTTTTTTGGCTTTGTTTTTTTTAAAAATTAAAAATTTGTCCAGGATAAAAAGTAATTTTTAAAAGTTTTGAAAAAACTTTGTGTTATTTGTATTTTATCTTCAAGCATTCAAATGGGGGTTGAAGGTTTCGAATTTCTTTAGAACACCTGCATTCTCGAAATGGAACGTAGTATGTACTATGGAAATTCAATCTCAGGATATTTGTCATTTATGCATCTTGTTGTTGTTTATTGTTTATTTTTTCATGCAAGAGGAAGGAACTCAAATTTGGGGAGGGGATCTGCTTGGGAACAATTTAGTTGCACTTTGAGGGATTGATCACACGCTGGGTAGAATGCGGTTTGGAGGTTACGCGAGCTGTAACACCATGTTGTCCAGAACACCCGACGTCAATTGTGGTGTGATACTAGTAGACTCTACTGCCTCTGTGCTAGACTCTTACTTCTAGGACTCTGCTGCCCCTAGCTCTACTGCTACTGACTCTGCCTGCTGATTCAAAGTACGCTGATTCAAATAGTACTGCTGAGCAAAGTACTGATGATTCAACAGTACTGATGCAAAAGTACCTGATGGATTCAAAGTTGCTGCTCGTTTTTACCACTGAATCCTACTATGTATGGCAAAGGCTATTTTATGTATAATTAAATGGGCCGTGTAATTATACATAATTCCGAATGGGCGTAGGTTGAGTAAAACTCTCAGATATTAAATAGAGGCTCACAACAGTTCTGCATGAAGAGGATCAACACAAAACCCTGAAACACTTGAATACGATTCTGCTTCTTGATATGTGGCCAAAACAAGAAGCATCACTTGGGTCTTATTCCCATAGGGATATTGCGTGCTAACCCACGGCATAGGCATAGGGTCGAATAGTTTCTATTGGAAAGTGATACCACGATTTCAAGTGAATATCCGGTACTCATTGATTATCTTTACCCTGTTCTGGGAACACAGAAACACCATATAACCAACATTCAATTTGATCTTCCCCTAGCATACCTAAGTCAACTAACTAAACAAGAACAATAAATAGGATACCTGACACAAGCTCGATTCCATTTCATACATTTATCAAACACACGTGTTATTTTCACCCAATAACAAACTAATATGCGGAAACCTTTAAGTAATGATATTGATGCATAACTAGTATCCTTAAACTTAAGCCTATTTTATTTTGAAACATGCCATAATTATACTCTCATAATCTTAATTCTCAGTTTTGACACACGTCTTGATCTTTTCGTAAGACATATCCTTAGACATTTCTTAGGGATGAAATCATTTTCCTACTAGCATTAATGAGGTGCAGCAAAACTCCATAATGTTGCAGGGGAGGAACTTGGAGTTGAGGATTGGACTAAATGATATAAAAGAGGCTACCAAGAATTTTGATGACGCATACTGCATCGGGTCTGGCGGATTCGGTAAAGTATACAAAGCAGATCTTGAGCATTTTGATAGCAGTAATTGCTTGTCGATAGAAGGGGTGGATAAATCCGCTTTACCAAGAAAACGAAGCACGGTAGCCATAAAGCGCATTCACAGTCAAAATGGAGAACAAGGGTTCATTGCAGAAATTGAAACTCTAACTACTTGTAAGCATGAGAATATAATCTCTCTTCTTGGTTTTTGTTATGAAGGTAATGGTGCAATGATCCTGGTTTATGAGCATGCTTCCAAAGGAAGTCTTGAAAGCTATTTGGGAAGCAGTGATAAGATTACTCTTACTTGGGTGCAACGTCTGAATATATGTCTTGATATTGCACATGGTTTGAATTACATTCACAACAACACAGATCATGGCAAACGAAAGATGATACACCGTGACATTAAGAGCGATAATATTCTATTGGGAGATAATTGGAAGGCAAAGATTGCGGATTTTGGGCTCTCCAAATTCCACCCAAAAGATCAAGATGCCACTTTCATTGCCAGTACGATTGCAGGTACACCTATGTATTTGGATCCAGAATATCAGAAGGATGGTAAACTAAATACAAAATCAGACATTTACTCATTTGGAGTAGTGTTGCTTGAGATCTTGACTGGGACATTGGCCTATGATTCTGTATACACCAAGGTGAATGAGAATGGAATTGCACCGATTGCAAGAGATCATTATGAAAAGGGAACAATAATGGAAATTGTTGATCACAAGATAATGGAGGAGACCGATGAACATGTCTTTTGTAAAGGTCCCAATAAAGAGTCTTTGGACATCTTTTTAGAAATCGCATTTCAATGTGTGGCAGAAACTCAAAAGAAACGTCCAACAATAGAAGTTCTCATCAAAGAACTCAAAAAAGCGTTAAACTGTCAGGTAAGTCACAATGAAACATTTAGATAACATGTAATAGTTTCAGTTTATTTTTTACTTATCAAATCAACTTACTGGCCCATGATTCATAGGAGAACCATAAGGACAGCCTTAAACTCTCACTTGAAGACGTAAAGTTAGCCACACAAGACTTCAATCAAGAGAATATCATTGGAGATAGATATTTTGGGAACATTTACAGAGGAGTAGTTACTCACGCTCATGGACATAATATCATTGCGGCAAAGCGGTTAAATTGGGTGTCTGTTGCAAAAGATGCTGAATTTGTGACAGAGCTGGAAATCCTTATGGAGTATAAACATGAAAATGTCATTGGTCTTGTAGGCTACTGTGATGAAGAGGATGAAAAAATTATTGTATATGAGTATGCATCCAGAGGTAGTCTTGATAAGTACTTGAGCAATGATAGTCTTACGTGGGTGATGCGGCTTAAAATATGCATCGATATTGCAATTGGGTTGGAGTTTCTTCATGGAACTGTTTCAAGTCCAGAAATTGTAATACATAGGGACATCAGTAGCAGCAACATTCTACTATTTGATGACTGGAAAGCAAAAATTAGTGGTTTTGTGCTTTCCTTAATATGTCCAGTTAATCACAATGTAGACTATGTCATCGACAATGTTACAGGCACAATCGGCTATCGTGACCCACTACACTCGAAAGCAGGCTTCTTAACCAAAGAGTCTGATATATTCTCATTGGGTGCGGTCTTATTTGACATATTGTGTGGGAAAATATCATCCATAAATCTAGAAGACGAGTATCTTTACTTAAAACAACACTATCATTTAGGAAAACTTGATGAGTTAGTGTTTGAGGGTATAAAGGAACAAATTGAGACACAGTCATTTATTACATTTGCAAGGATTGCCTATCGATGCATACATCACAGGAGAGAGAGACGACCAACAGCTAATGAAGTGGTCATACAACTTAAGAAAGCATTGGAATTCCAAGTAAGTTTCTATATTTTGACAAAACTGGCTAACTTTTGATTCATATATATCTAAGCTATTGCCTTTAACTCTATGAAACATGAGTTTATTAATTGATTAATGTATATACAGGAAAATTATGAGAAATGGGAGCCCAAATTGCCCACAGACTATAAAGAAATAATCCAAATGTCAAAGTGCCCTGAAATCTATTCTACCAAAAAGAAAGAGGATCTTTACAACATTTTTTCGAAGGGAATCCTCCTTCAACAAGACAAAGTGGTAACCAGTTCATTCTTGTATCTCATTTATCTGTTCCCCATTTTATATTTATTTTTTCCTTATTGAGAGATATTTCAAAATCACACATACATTTATAGTTCATACACATTGAGTCTGATTTATATTTCGGTTGTATAACAGTTGTTGTCATTTGTTGGTAATGGAGAAAGAAATGAAATGATTTCGGCCACAATGTTTTCCTACTCAAACAGTTGTCTACATGAGTGTAAACCTCATCCAGTATCAAGGTTATTCTCTCTACCGTTTAATGCATGACAAGTTGTTTATGGTTGCAGAATATTATTATTAATCATTTAATTATAATTATGATCAAATAGGATCAAGCTTAAGAACCCCTTTGATTAAGTTCACATTTTGCCCCTGTAATACACTTGCTTATCACAATGACTGCCTGCACTTACACAAAACATATTTGAATCCCTGAACTACTAATCCCCTGTGCTAATCAACAAATTAAAGGAATAGTGCTTCATCTTTAGCTCTTTTACACTTCAGACCTCATCTCATCAGGATAATAACAAGATTAGTCCTGCATACATTTATCAGCAATGGGAACTGCTAATCTCCTGATTTGGGTCCTCTGTTCTCATGACCATGAATTATAAATTTTGCTAGCATCTTGATAGTGTTTTTTATAATATTCTTACCTTTATTTAAATAGAGATTTTTCTGGTACAATAAATTCTAATATAGAATTTAAAATCTTGTTCCAAAAATTACGAAATTCAAAAGTATAAGTTTATGAGAATAAAGTCTATGACTGATCTAGGCTTGGATGTTTATAATTTGCACAGGTTTGGGACAGTGGTGGAGATGTTAGATATTTCTGACTTAAACATCGAAATCAAGACAAAAGCTCAATTTTTATCTCTAGATGTTGTCTACGGGGTTTATTTAGTCTTCAAATTTTGTGACTCAAGAAAATTTTCAACTAAACCTATGTATGTTAACCTAAATTATAGAAAGGGACATGAAAGTCTACATGCGTATTTCGCAACATGGAGAGATGAGCAGTGGATGATGATTGAGTTGTACCGTTTCTTGAATCAAAACGAAGATGTCATTTTTGAGTTTCTAGTTGAGCGTTTTTCATCGTACTATTGCGGAGATGCTGGAGTTTATGTTGAAGGCGTTGAATTTCGAGCCATTGACAAAGTAAGTTTGAAAATATCCCATGGTTCCATTATATGTTCTTTTGTTTAAGTTGTATATAGGGGATATGAATGCACGGTGACAAAAAGAATCATGTTATAAGTTGCATATCAAACATACTTGATAAATTATATACAGGTGAAACAAGAAGAGATCGGAAAATTGAAGGAAGTCCAACAAGTCTTGAAATCAGACTTTAATGTTGGTCAGGCGCGACAATTGCCAGCTAACTTTGAAAAAATATTCGAGATATGCAGAAACTATGACGACTTGTTCTGGTTGGGCGAAGTTGAAGGAAAGAAACTTCTTGTGCTTTCAGCAAAGGCAGCTTTATACAGATTTTCTAATATGGATATGTTTACTCCAAAACCACCAGCCGAGTCCAGGTTTGCTTCTTTTTTTTTAATGTTGTAACTAATTTGCTACAGTAACAAATGACTAGATTTGATTATTCAAGGTCCAAATCTTAATTGCTTTCTGGTTAAATAGTTAAGATTCGTGAATATATTGTTGATTAAAGTTTCACTTCTTGGATTTAGTTTCATGTTCTTGATAAGCATGTAATCATAAAATATATCTTACATGCAGATTTCAAGAGGTGATTGAGCTTTTACAACAACAAGTATTTCATCTCAAATGCACGATTAAAAGTCAAATGTTGTCACCGGCTACGGAATATGTGTGTTACCTTGTGTTCAAGCTTTCAGAAAAATGCCAAGGGCTGCATTGTCCAGTGAAAGTACAAGATGTACTCCATAGAGAAAACAATGAGGCTGAATTTGTTTACTTTATGACCCCAAGCCCATTGAATACAAATGACATTACTCGAGTTCCAAAACAAAGGGAAGATGGATGGATGGAGATTCAACTGTGGAAATTTAACTCAACTCATGCATTTAAGGATGACTCTCTTTCTATGACTATGAAATTTACAACTCATGAAGGAACTATGTCTGGTCTCATTGTATGTGGCCTTGAGTTCCGACCAATGTTATCTGGAAACAGCGATGTTATTCAAAGGCAAAGAGAAAAGAAGAATAGGCAAAGAGAAAAGAAGAAAAGGCAAAGAGAAAAGAAGAAAAGGCTGCAAGATGAAGTTCCCAAACCCATACATTTAGCCTAAAAAAGATGAAAAGATGACTGTGGTTATGCTATGGTTCTCTGCCAGATTCTACCATGTTCCATCTGATTCACTCTGGTTCTGCATCCCATTCCATATGATTCGGATTATGTTTTCATCCGTCTGATTCTGTTCGGGTTTCATCTAGATATGCTTAATTTTGCTTGTGCACGTGGCTGCAGCTGTGGTTCCGTCTTTTTTTATTATTTGTCAACCTTGTTGAATATTGGCTTAATTCATAGAATCTTATCCAAGATTTACAAAGATCTTGCAAGTTGAGAATATTGGCAAGTTGAAGGCAAGTTGCTAGCAAGTTGGTAACTCATTTGAAGCCTATAAATAGAAGGCTTGGCTGTATGTTTCAAGCACACCAAAAACACACATACAAGCAATCTTGTAGTGTTCTTAGTTTCTTCCTCTCTAGTTGTAGTTTGTAATATGTTTCTTTAAGAAATATATAAGAAAGTTTGGTGTTGAATTCTCTTGTTCCTTTAGTATTGTCTAATTTTCAATAAGCTAGTTTGAGGTATAGTTGTGGTGTTGAAACATACACATTCTTTACCTAGTCGGTGGGATATTATCACGGTTATTCCACAACAAGTGGTATCAAGAGCCAAGGTTATTCTTAGCATGCTCTGTGGTTGCAATTAAATTTGATCCTCCACATCAGAAAAGAATTCTGTCGGTTTTTTGGTTGAAGCTATTGAAAATGAATTTGTATACGAAATGGTGGATGGCAAAGTTGACAAACCTTCCACATCGGTGGATCCAACATCTCCAAGTTGGGCTAGACCGGTCTTGATGAATGCAAGATTGGCGGTGGAGGTTTTTGTTGGCACAGGCCATTTCGGTATGTGGCAAAGTAAGGTTCTAGACGCTCTTTTTCAGCAAGGTCTAGACATTGCCATTGAAGAAAGTAAACCAGAGGATGTAGAAGAGAGGAATTGGTTAACCATCAATCGGTTAGCTTGTGGTACGGTTCGTTCATGTCTTTCGAGAGAGCAACGATATGCTTTCTCAAAAGAAACATCCGCCTACAAACTGTGGGTGGCATTGGAAGAGAAATTTTTGAAGAAAAATTGTCAGAATAAGCTCTTTATGAAGAAGCGACTCTTTCGCTTCACATATGTACCAGGTACCACGATGAATGATCACATTACCAGTTTTAACCAACTGGTAACCGATTTGATGAATATGGATGAGGTGTTCAAAGACCAGGATCTAGCATTAATATTGTTGGGATCACTTCTAGAGGAGTACGAGTTGCTTGAAACAACTCTACTTAATGGGAAGGATGATGTGTCTCTTAGTGAAGTTTGTGCTGCTTTGTATAGTAAAGAACTGAGAAGGAAGGACAAGCAGATTAGTTCAAGTGGAGACGCAGAGGTTTTGCTAGTCAGAGGTCGTTTGCAGAAGAAGGGCACCGATAAGAGATGGAGATCCAAGTCGAGGCAAAGACTAAGCAAAGATGAATGTGCTTTTTGTCATGAAAAAGGCCATTGGAAGAGAGATTGTCCAAAGTTGAAAACCAAGGACAATCATTACAAAAGGAAAGCTGTAGCAGAGGCGAATGTCACCAAATGTGATGATGAAGAATCAGATCTCTCACTTGCAACATCGTCAAACGAGAATGCTTCTCGTGTATGGCTATTAGATTCCGCATGTAGCCATCATATTACACCACATCGAGAGTGGTTTAGTAATTTTGAAAAACATGAGGAAGTTGTTTATACGGCAGACGAAACTCCCCTCACTACTCATGGGATTGGTTCCGTTCGATTGCAGAATGAAGACGGAACAATTGTGACCTTGAAAGGTGTTCATTATTCGCCAAAGTTGAAAAAGAATCTCATTTCCGTCGGTACCTCAGAATCTAAAGTATTCGAAGTAAGAGCCAAGGATGGGGTTATGAAGATCATCTCTGGCGTACTTGTAGTAATGAAGGGTATTCGTAAAATAAACAACACGTATCACTATAAGGGTAGAACGGTTGTTGGAACTGTAGCAGCTGTTACCGATGGTGATAGAAATTCAGAAGCTGTGAAGCTATGGCATATGCGCTTAGGACATGCAGGAGAGAAATCCTTGAATTTGCTCATAAAGCAAGGATTATTGAAAGGAGTTAGTTTCTGTAAGTTGGATCTCTGTGAGCATTGCATCAACGGGAAGACAACAAGGGTGAAATTTAGGACAGCTATCCAAAGACACAAGGTATCTTGGATTATGTCCAATCTGACGTATGGGGTCCCTCAAAGACAAGCTCTTTAGGAGGGAGACACTACTCTGTGACCTTTGTTGATGACTTTTCCTGAAGAGTTTGGGTGTACACGTTGAAGACAAAGGATGAAGTGCTAGGAGTGTTCATCAAGTGGAAAAAGATGATGGAAACTCTGACGTGCAGAAAGATCAAACATCTCCGAACAGATAATGGCGGAGAGTATAAAAATGATCAGTTCACAAAATTTTGTGAAGATGAAGGCATTGTCAGACACTTCACTGTCAGGCATACACCACAACAGAACGGGGTCGCAGAACACATGAACCGAACTTGTATGTTATCCAATGCTGGGTTGGGTAAAGAATTTTGTGCTGAAGCTGTAACGTATGCATGTCACCTCGTTAATCGTTTGCCATCTACTGCTATTGATGGGAAAACACCATTTGAGAAATGGTATGGAAAACCTGCTACAGATTATGATTCCTTGCATGTTTTTGGTTCCGCTGCATATATCATGTAAAGGAATCAAAGTTGGATCCCAGAGCAAAGAAAGCATTATTCATGGGGATCACCTCTGGGATCAAAGTCTATCGTCTATGGTGTCCAGAGACGAAGAAGACGATCTTTAGCAGGGATGTCACCTTTTATGAATCTACCATGTTGAAGAAGGTGAATGCTAAGCAGTTAGATGGAACTCCCAAAAAGGTTGAGTTTGAAAGAATAATTGTATCAGATGATAGAGGAACAGTTGATGATTCTCCTGTGGTAGAAGGAGATNGTGTCCAGAGACGAAGAAGACGATCTTTAGCAGGGATGTCACCTTTTATGAATCTACCATGTTGAAGAAGGTGAATGCTAAGCAGTTAGATGGAACTCCCAAAAAGGTTGAGTTTGAAAGAATAATTGTATCAGATGATAGAGGAACAGTTGATGATTCTCCTGTGGTAGAAGGAGATTATGAAGAAGAGGAGGTTCAAAACGAAGAACCTCTACAGCAACAACATGAATCAATTGCTACCAGCAAGCCCAAAAGAAACACTAAAAGGCCTGCTCGCCTTAATGATATGGTGGCTTGTGCATCTTCAATTGCTTCGGATGATGTTCCTACTACCTACTCTGAAGCGGTTCGAGACTCAGAGAGCGAGAATTGGAGGATTTCCATGAGCGAAGAAATGCAGTCTCTTGAGAAGAATCAGACATGGGAGTTAACCAACCTCCCAAAAGGGAAGAAGGCAATTGGATGCAAATGGGTGTATGCAAAGAAAGAAGGATTTCCTAGCCAAGATGATGTTCCCTACAAAGCAAGATTGGTAGCAAAAGGCTACGCTCAGAAAGAGGGAATTGATTACAATGAAGTTTTTTCTCCAGTGGTAAAGCATTCCTCTATTAGAATTTTGTTGGCTTTGGTAGCACAGTTGGATTTNCAAAAGGGAAGAAGGCAATTGGATGCAAATGGGTGTATGCAAAGAAAGAAGGATTTCCTAGCCAAGATGATGTTCCCTACAAAGCAAGATTGGTAGCAAAAGGCTACGCTCAGAAAGAGGGAATTGATTACAATGAAGTTTTTTCTCCAGTGGTAAAGCATTCCTCTATTAGAATTTTGTTGGCTTTGGTAGCACAGTTGGATTTAGAACTAGTTCAGATGGATGTGAAGACTGCATTTCTACATGGAGACTTAGAAGAGGAAATCTATATGGTTCAGCCAGAAGGATTCAAAGTTACTGGAAAAGAGCATGAAGTGTGTAAGCTTTACAAATCGTTGTACGGGTTGAAGCAATCCCCAAGGTAGTGGTACAAATGATTTGATAAGTTTATGATGGAGTCGAAGTACACAAGAAGCAAATATGACCATGTGTCTATTTGAAAAAGCTACAAGAAGGGTCCTTCGTACATCTTCTACTTTATGTATATGATATGTTGATAGCTTCTCAAAGTCTAGACGAGATTGAAACGTTAAAGACACGGTTGAAAAGCGAATTTGAGATGAAGGATCTCGGTGAAGCAAAGATGATTCTCGGCATGGAGATAGTCAGAGAATAAAAATTAAGGAAGATCTGTTTGACTCAGAAACAATATCTGAGAGAAGGATTCTAAAGCGTTTTAGGTTCGATAAGCAAACAAAACGAGTTGGTACTCCACTCGCTTCTCAATTTAAGATCAGTGCTGCTATGTCACCGAAAAATGATGCATAGAGGGCATACATGGAGAAAGTGCCTTATGCAAATGTTGTCGGTAGCTTAATGTATGCTATGATATGTACTCGACCAGATATTAGTCATGTTGTTGGGATGGTGAGCAGGTATATGCATAACCCTGGTAAAGGACATTGGCAAACTGTTAAATGGATATTACGGTATATCCATAACACGGTCGATGTAGGGTTAGTATTCGAACATGGAAGTAGTCAGTCGGTAGAAGGATATTGCGATTCAGACTATGTTGGAGACTTAGACAAGCGAAGATCTACTACAGGCTATGTTTTTACTCTAGCAAAAGCTCCAATTAGTTGGAAATCTACCTTACAGTCAACTACTGTTTTGTCAACTACGGAAGCAGAGTATATGGCTATTACAGAGGCTGTAAAGGAGGCAATTTGGCTTCAAGGGTTGCTCGGTGAACTTGGAATCAATCAAAAATTTGTCACGATGCATTCTGACGTCAGAGTACTATTCACTTAGCGAAGAATCAAGTTTATCACGCAAGGACGAAGCACATTGATGTTCGGTATCATTTCGTACGAGAGATACTGGAAGAAGGTGGAGTCAGAATCCAGAAGATCCATACTTCTAAGAATCCCGCAGATATGCTGACTAAAGTATAGGTGGGATCAAGTTAAGTAATTGTTTGGACTTGATCAATGTTGTGAAAAATTGAAGGTTGGTTTGAAGTCTCCACCAACGTTTGTTGACGGAGAGAATAAAGACATTGGTAATTTCGCCAAGGTGGAGATTTGTTGAATATTGGCTCAATTCATAGAATCTTATCCAAGATTTACAAAGATCTTGCAAGTTGAGAATATTGGCAAGGTGAAGGCAAGTTGCTAGCAAGTTGGTAACTCATTTGAAGCCTATAAATAGAAGGCTTGGCTGTATGTTTCAAGCACACCAAAAACACACATACAAGCAATCTTGTAGTGTTCTTAGTTTCTTCCTCTCTAGTTGTAGTTTGTAATATGTTTCTTTAAGAAATATATAAGAAAGTTTGGTGTTGAATTCTCTTGTTCCTTTAGTATTGTCTAATTTTCAATAAGCTAGTTTGAGGTATAGTTGTGGTGTTGAAACATACACATTCTTTACCTAGTCGGTGGGATATTATCGCGGTTATTCCACAACAAACCTCTCAATACATCCTAATGTTGCATTTCTGATTTTGATGGGTTGTTAGCTTAATAAAGGTTTGTTTGGCCATAATAGTTTTGTAAGTTAGTCTTCTGTTTAATCACTTGTACTCTCATTTTCCCTAAGGAAATCAAGTTATGTAAATCTTATTTGTTATTGGTTAACGTTCATTTCGGATTGAGCCAACCTCCACATGCGATGCAGGGAGAATTCTATTATGTGGTAGGCCTTTGATGTCGGGCTATGAAGAGGATGTGACTACCACCAACTAGAAAGTTTAAACCAAATAAGACTTATTTTTGAACCACCATACTGATAGGAAAAACTATTAACGCAAATTAAAGTAAATGAACAAAAATGCAAAAAACGATTCCCAGCAAGAAAGGGTCCATTCCTATCAATAACAGTAATAGCATTTTTGTTTTATTGAAATGGTTTGCACACTGTTTGATAAAGGGAAAATGATAAAAAAAAAATACATTGAACTTGACACTTTTTCCCATTATATGTTGCCAACTATTTTTTTTTCATTGTAACACGAAACTTGACATTTTTTGTCATTGTAAGTACTAAGCGTCGCATAGTTAGTCCTTTACACTAACGGTCGTTAGTAAATAACTTAAAACTCCGTTTTCTTCCGATTTTACACGTTTTCATCCGTTTTCTTACGTTTTTGTCCGATTTTACACGTTTTCATCCGTTTTTTTTACGTTTTCGTCCTTTTTTTACATTTACGTCCATGTTTTTTACGTTTTCATCCGGTTTTTACGTTTTCTTCTGTTTTTAACGATTTCGCGTAAACGTAAAAAACGGGCGTAAACGTAAAAAAACGGACGAAAACGAAAAAAATGGACGAAAACGTAAAAAAACACGCGAAAACGTAAAAAAGAGGTGAAAACGTAAAAAAACAGAAGAAAACGAAAAAACCGGGTGAAAACGTTAAAAAACGGGTGTAAATGTAAAAAAACGGACGAAAACGAAAAAAAATTGACGAAAACGTAAAAAAAATGGACGAAAACGTAAAAAAACACGCGAAATCGTAAAAAAACGAAAGAAAACGTAAAAACCGGGCGAAAACGTAAAAAAGTGGGCGTAAACGTAAAAAAATGGACGAAAACGTAAAGAAACACGCGAACACGTAAAAAACTGGGTGAAACGTAAAAAAAAAAAAAGAAAATGTAAAAAAACCGGGTGAAAACGTAAAAAAACGGGCGTAAACGTAAAAAACGGACGAAAAGGTTGAAAAACGGAAGAAAACGTAAAAACTTAAAAAAACGAAAGAAAACGTAAAAACGGGTGAAAACGTAAAAAAACGAGCGTAGAACGTGGACGAAAAGGTTAAAAAACGAAAGAAAATGCAAAAAACCAGGTGTAAACGTAAAAAAACGAACGTAAATGTAAAAAACGGACGAAAAGTTAAAAAAGACGGAAGAAAACATAAAAAAAACCGGTTGAAAACGTAAAAAAACAGAAGAAAACAAAAAAAACGGGTGAAAACGTAAAAAAACGGGCGTAAACGTAAAAAAAGGACGAAAACGTAAAAAAGGACAAAAACATAAAAAAAAATGGGCGAAAACGTAAAAAACGGAATAAAACGTAAAAAACCGAGCGAAAACGTAAAAAAACGAGCGTAAACGTAAAAAAACGGATGAAAACAAAAAAAAAAGGAAGAAAACGTGTAAAATCGGACAAAAACGTAAGAAAACGGATGAAAACGTGTAAATCGAAAGAAAACGGAATTTTAAGTTATTTACTAACGACCGTTAGTGTAAAGGACTAACGATGCGACGCTTAGTACATATAATGACAAAAAATGTCAAGTTTTGTGTTACAATGAAAAAAAAATAGTTGGCAACATACAATGGGAAAAAGTGTCATGTTCAATGTATTTTTTTTATCATTTTCCCTTTGATAAAATGTCTGCCTGTAAATTCGTCATGTGAGACCCTTTTGTAGGCAATGTTGCTCTAATACTACATGGACGAAGTTCATCAATAGTCATGGTAGAACCTTACAGTAAAGTAGTTCTACTCACCCACTAAACTTGCTATTTTTATTTGCTTCATTTGGTGCCATATGAACAATACAATTAAATTCCATTATTCTTTATAACCCATGGATTTAGTTGGTCCATGCACTATAATTGAAACAGGGAAGAATCAAGAGGTTAGCGTTGATTTTGCAGTAATTATTAATCATAATCTTTCAAACAGTGAATAGGTGATTGACAACAATTTCACTTCCTGGATTTAGTTTCCTGTTCTTAAGAAGTGTGTAAATTACATAATGTAATCATATAATTTACGATACATGCAGATTTCAAGAGGTGATTGAGCTTTTGGGTAATTCCAAATCTAGACCGCGCCCGATGGCCATAAACCTACTTTTAGACTTTTTTTTCTCTTTCCTCCTTTGGATCAGGGCAACTTAAAAAATGAGCAACTCGATATAATTGTGACACGTGGCTAGTATTTAATTATTATAGTACAAGTTCTAGAATGTATTTGGAATGTATGTGTAAGGTATGTGTAAAGTATTTTGCAGAGGGCAACTTATACTAAATGGGCGACATGTATTGGGCAACTTTTTCTTTTTTTATCTTTTAGCGTATTTTAAATATTAATTAAATATCTATGTAGTACAATGGTTAACTAATAAACTTATAATTAATTTTTGTAGACAAGTGATTAATAAAAATTAAACACCTCAAAATCAAATGTACTGCATCTTATAAATAACAAAAAAAAACCCACACACACTAAACACTCTCGTATCACAAAACATTCTCATCTTCCATCATCACCATCACCACCACCACCACCACCAAAACTCCCGCTACCACTGGAACCTCCATCACCAGATCTCACCATGACCGGACCTTACCACAACCGAGAAGACCACCGAGACAAACACCCACCAAAAAGGTTTCTCAAAGTTTTGAGGTATGTTTTTTAGTTATTTAATAGATCTATGACTATTAATCAAGTTTTGAAGTTTTTTTTCTCCATATATTTCTACATCTTATTTGTATATCCTGAGTTTTTAGAAATCTTTTTTTGTGTTTTTTTTTGTTACAGCCGCCTCTCCACTGCAACTGCCATCTCGTCATGAATTTGCTGCTAGGTTGAAGAAACTTGGAACTGAAGTTCAGGATCCTCCCTTTTTTGACACTGTGAAGATAACAAGGTGCTGATTCGAGTGTAATAGCTGAAGGAGATTGTTATTTGGATAAGGTGTTTGTGACGATGAGTGGCTCGTGGAGGGTGCATTGTGTTACGGGGAATGCTAGTTGTAGTTGTCGTGTTGCCATTCCTATGGGCGAAGAGGTATGATTAATTATGTCTTGATTTTGGAACTGGTATAATTAGTTTGTGCATAATGTTTGTATTAGGGAATTATTTTATACGTTTGGATGAATAAGTAACTTAAACAAATTTATAAAAGGCTTCTTGAGTTCAAATTGCTAGAGTTTTGTTGTTATATGTATTATCTGTCTTGTTAAAGGTTTGTTGATAATATGCATCCTCATTCTGGAAATAAAAATAATCACGAATCAAGCAATCAAGTAATAATGTTACTTTTGGTATCGTTTTCAGGCATTTCTCAGTATTATTGTTCTGTATGATTTGACACATTGTTGTCTTTTACGGAGTATTGTTTAAGTTATTCATTTATGAACTGTTGACATGCCAATAGTAGAATAAGGGTGGCCTAATGTGAAAAACTAGAAACTAATAGAAAAAACATCTTGGAGTCTAAATAATTAATGAATGAAGTGCGTTGATTAGGGGTGGCTTAGCACCCACTAGTCACCCTACTAGCCCCGCCCCTGAAGCTAAGCACTAGCTGTTTATTTTATGAAAGCCTTTGGTAAGATGTGTAGCTACTAGCTGTATTTATAAAGTGTAAAAGGAGATCTATACAAAAGAAACAAGTTTTTTTTTGTTAGAAAAAATAAAAGGCTAAACACTAGTTGCTGCTAGCCAAACAATACAACAAGCTTTTTTACATAACGCTAAAAGCTCCTAAATGCTCCTCGCCGAACATTCCCATAATCTCATAAACCTGCTATATAAGCTAAGACAAACTCCCTAAGCTTTATTCATTCCGATATGCAACTGTCATGACAACTAAAAAAATGTTTAGTTTGATAATGTTACTTTTTAATTTCCTAGATCGGTAAATAAGGTTATGACAGTTGACTAAAGTTTACTCCTGTTTAGTAATTAAAGTTCTTTTGTTACTATCTGGTAATTACTCTTCACCTTTTCATTGCATACTAGCCTTAAACTTTTGTTACTGGACATAAAAGGAATATCACCAAAAAACTTTTAAAAATATGTCGTAGTTTATGGAATTTACGCTTATAGTCACAATTTCGGATGGGATAGTTTAAAATTTATATAGATTATAGATGTAGAGTTACATGTTACGTAGGGTCTTAAAAAGCTTGATACAATCTGTAGCCGAACTTCAGTAAGCTCGAGCTCGAATAACTCGGTAAAAGGCTAAAAGCTAGACTTGTTTTGCAATTATACGTAAGACTCTGCTAGTTGAAACTCTTTTCAAACCTTTATTTTTATTTGCAGTCAACAGATATGTATTTAGTAAAAAAGCTTTGTTTTTTGATTGGTGATGATGGATTCCAACTAAATCGAGTGATTGTGTCTCTTTGAAACATTATGGGATTATGGTCTTTAGTGTATTGTATGCTGCTGATTGCATCAGGCAGAAGGTAAGCCATTTTAACCTTGTTGGTTGTATTTATGGGGTTTGGTCTAAATGATTAAGTGGGTGTTTGGCATTGCATTTGAGGCAAACATGTAGAATGAACCCTAAATAAAAGTAACTATCGGAATCAGGCTGCTAGTTTGACCCGTGAATATTCATAATCAGTTTGACTGTACCTAAATATTCATAATCAGGTAAAATGGGTCAGCCGGGTTGGGTTGATCTGGTACCAGTTTGTCTTAGTTTGAATTATGATGAGTTGCAGATTCTGAGTATATATTGCAAATTGAAAATGGCCGTAATGGAAGTCATGGAAGCCAAGATTCAGTTGACATCTTACTTGAACTCCAAAGAGAACGAAGGTAAACGTAAATCTCCCTTAACTGAAGTTGGTGTTTACTTTTGCGTTTTGTTATAATAAGGATAAAACATTATCCTGTAGGCTGTGGATCTTATGCTTCAAAGGAGATATAACAAACAGGTACCTGAAAGTTAGTGTAACGAGACAGGGCTGTAATAAACCGTGTTTGAATGAAAATTGTTGTAGCCAATATGGGTTTTCTGGAAACACTCCCGCTCATTGTTCTCTAAATCAATGTGAAAGTTAGTGTAACGAGAGTGGCGCCACAACATCAGCAGACCTAGTCACCTATGGTGGTGTTGCTTCCATTGTGACTTCATCCATTTTTCATCAAATGCTTAGGTATCGAAACAACCGAAGATGTTGTGCAAATGGAGTCTACATGTACAATGCTTTTATTCATGTTGCAAATGCTTATAGCGTGTTTAGTGCCACTCGAAGTATTGATGGCTAAAAAAGAGAGCTTGCAGCTTTATTTGTTGAAACCTGCCATGAAACAACAAGTATTCATTTGTTTTTATTTATATATATTATATAATAACATGAGTTGCATAAAACATGTTCAGGTCAATGTGACAGCGTGTAATATCATAATGTTTAGTTAGTATATCAGTTATTTAACTATATAATTGTATTGGAAAAGGCTGATGAGGGGTTTTTTTTGTTTATGAGGCTATTAGGTTAGACGGACAGCTATTCATAGCGACCTAATGTTTCGTGTTTTCTTAATTTGGTAGGGATGCAACCGTTGGTGGAAAATTTATCTAGCAGTTTGCGCGTTCGTAATAATTTCACACAACCTTTGAGCGCAGGCAAGTAGGCACTGGCTTCCTGTTGAATTAAGACATGTGCAATATTGATTCTTCTTTTCTTTTTAGCTGCTAACCAATTATATTGATTCTTCTTTTTTTTAGGTGCTAACCAATTTTTGGAATACGGCAAAGTGACTAGAACTTCCGTTTTCCTGTAGGCTTTCCATACTCAAAGGTGACAGGTGGTGGCAAGGATTTATTGACGACACAAGATCCACATGCAAGTAAAAATGGTTGAGAAATTCTTGAAACTCATATTTACATTTTTTTTTACATCTATTTGTTATTACAGGTGTGAATGAAAGGTGACGTGGCGAATTTTAGTCACAACCGTTTACAGGCGCGCATAAAGGTGGCGTGCCGAATTTTACTTACGGTCGTGATGGCAATGCACTAACCCATAATACGACTAAAAGTGAGTTAAAATATTTACGCATATTTTTCTTTGCTATACATTTTATCTATAATATTTCCTATTTCTTGGTTTCTCTGCTGGATGGATTTTTGTCCAAACAAGTGTCGATCACATGGGTTTAAAACAAAGCACACTATTTATTTTATTTAGTGAAACAGATCTAAACAAACGGAAACAAACATTAAAACCGCACACAACCTGTCTTTATCTGCAACCATTTTGAGCAACAAAGTTAATGCTTTTAAAATAAAGTCAGTGACCAGTCTCAGTCATGACTAATAGATCAATCTTTAGCTTGAAACTAACGATTGCCGTTCGGCGAGCATGGAACAGTATTATGGGTTTGCCGAATGACATGTTAATATAGTGTGTAAATAGAGGGTATAATAATTTGTTTCAGGATTTTTACTAAAGGAGTGTTTGGAGATATTGAAATAACAAATATATTACAGATTTCTCAGCTGATTCTCACCTTTCTTGCCCAAAACGTTCTCTACATATTTGAGTTGACATAATACCAAGAGAAAATCAACTAAGTTGTGTTTGGTTGGTGCTTCTATTTGCTTATCATCACCAGAAAAAAAGTGTTCTCTATGTGTGTATAGAGTTCTGTGTATTCCAATAGCGTTACCACTTTCAAATTCTAAAGCATTCTCAAACACTCCTTTACTGCTGCAAAATGCTGTTGTTTAAATGTTCATAGTATCTTGCTGTTTGTTTGGCAAGACATCAACATGCTTCTAACACATTCTTATCATGTTTCAAATATATAAATTATTTATCTATCTTTGCTTATAAGTTTCACTTAATCTTATGGGGGCTTATGTTTATGACTGAACTTCAGTGCAAGGTATGCATGCAAACTTTCATCTGCACAATTTCGGGGGTGAAATGCAGGGAACACGCTGAAATTAAAGACAATGACTGCTTCATTGTGATAAGATATGGCTAAATAATATATTATGTGCATAGATTATATTTCCGTTTAAATCTACTATTGTGACATGTTATTTAGACTCTTTAAACACTAATTAGTGAAAAAAAAAGTATATATAAAATCTATTTTCGAACTTATGTTCTCTGTTAAATACTTGGTGATACTGTTGTACAAGAACTCATTGCTTACATCTGGATTCATTATGGATGACCCAAACAGATTTGTTGTGTTTAAACTCAAATGGGTCAAGATGGTTAAAAATAACTTAATACGAGAATGGCGCCAGTCGGCCGCGTTGCCGGCCGGCGGTTTTTTTGTCATTGTATTTGGTTTCCGATGTTTTTTGATTGATTGTTTAGCAGATAGTCATAACCGTCCGTGTTAACACCAAGAATCACTAATCAGGAGGTCGGGGATGCTCGAAATAAAGGTTAAACATGGTATATTAGATTAAAGAATTGGGGAAGATGTGTGTGTTCACACTTCTTATTACAAATGAACATCCAACCCTCCTAGATGGAACTAGGAGGCTATTTATAGGTGACTAAGTGCCATACTTTACATAGTTGACACATTTAGTCCCTTTACTTATTAACTAATGCAATTCCCGACTATAACATTATTTTCAAGGCTAACAATCTCTCCCCAAAGTAATGTTCTATGGGAATTGCTTACAATGTTCCCTACAAGCACACTTAAGTAAAACACAATACAAAACATAAGTGCAGCAGTTCCGAGAGTGGTCTTCAAGCACCATAGCTTCACTTATCCATCTGAGTCTTCTCAGCTGCCATCACTTTGACTTGTAGANATCAGACATGCACATTTTTAAATGTGCATAGCGAAATTTTGTTGGGATAATTCTCTTCATTGAAGCATCAGCATGCGTCTTTGTTGAACTAACAACATTCAAATAGCACAACCAATTAGTATTATAATAGGCTTCACTAATGAGTCAAATAAAGTTTATCTTCCGTCTATAGTAGTTTTAGATTTGTATACCTCTTACTGGACCTCAACTCGAGAGGTCCTTTCTCCAGCTTGTATACAACATCAGTCTGTGAAGCCTGATCGCATAATCAACCTTTTTGATGCTTAAAATTACTGCGCTAATACATACTTAATTATAAAGTTTAGAGTTAAATATATCCACAGGTAACCAACTTACAAATACTAATTTACCGCAATATAGTTGAGATATTTTTACAACGAAAGCAAACAATCCTCTAAATTAAGTTACAAATTTGCTGCTGTCGTTGATGCGACCGTCATAATAAAACCTTCATTATTACACTTGTTACTTTGTCATGTGATAAAAGTAAAACCAATCTGTGATCAGCAAGCCGTGACTGAACCAAGCTACTGAAAATTTCAGCTTGCTACTGAAACTTCAGCTTGCCATTCAAACTTCAGCTTGCCACTAAAACTAAACCTCCGGACAGAGTCGCTGAGCATTTCAGGTGGCCACTGAACCAAGCAAAATGTGGTCACTAAGCATTTCGGGCATGGTCACTGAACACTTTAGCTTGCCACCGCTAGTGTTTCCAGTTCAAAGTTTTATTTCGTTATGACTAATAGTTCAAACACAATTTCATATTGAATACCGGTCACTATAGACTGTAAGTTATAGCTCCAAAATGTTACACTAATAATATAAGGTAATACTGAAAAGGATCATATAAGAACGGTACTTGCTTAAATGCAATGTTACCTCGTAATTGAATTTGCGTTTATGAATGGGCTTGAATTTTCGAACATCCAGTATTCTCAGTTCATCGTTGACGACTAACATGAGGTGTTTGCAACTTTGACTTTGGTTGCTGCAAGCCTGCAACAAGGGAACATATTTGTTAGCTCAATCATGTTTTCTTCAACCTTTGTCTTTCTTCTGTCCTGGATGTTGTGTTGTTTTTTTTAACAAAGTTTAGTTTTAGTTTTTCATGCAAGAATGGGACTCCATTTGATATGATTATAAAAAATCATGTATAGGTACCATGTGTTCAAGATTTAAGGATTTGTATATCGTTTATGAAAGAACATTGTAGACATAAATTTTCAAGTTGGTCTTTTTTTATTTAAGTTGTACATGTGTATTGTTTGAAAGAGCATTTAAGGATTTGTATACTGTTTATTAATATTACAAAATGATTTAGTGCTTTATTTCATCCTTTTTATAAAGCACCAACACAAAGAGGAGTATATTATCATCTGTAGTATAACCTGATAAACCGAGTCACCCGAACCCGATAATTTATCGGGCCGGGTTGCGGGTGAGTTTTTAAATATCAAAATCCGACTCAATCCGGCCCGACATGTCCTGATAACACCCTATTCGTTGTATAACATACAATATAATTAAACGATTGCCATTGCGATAACTTCCTAAGATTGCAGGAACTGAACATATGTANCCCAAACAGATTTGTTGTGTTTAAACTCAAATGGGTCAAAATGGTTAAAAATAACTTAATATGCTACACACATTAGTCAACAGCTTTGACTTGCAGTCCTTCCTCAATAGTTGCACTTTTTATAGCATCAACATTAGTCACATGAGCTGAAGACAGCAATATAAGGAAATTAACATCATTTCAAATTTGGTTACCAATGTGGCAATTGAATTTTGTATAAATTTTATCCTTTCACAAATTAGTACACTAACAAATACCGTGCAATAATCAACGATATAAAACAATGCCCCGCCGCAACGCGGCGGATTGGTGCCCTACTCGTTTAGTAGTAAATAGTAAGGGAGCATGTATAAACAGGGCCGGATATTGGTAGGGGCGACATGGGCCACTGCCCAGGGCCCAATGTTTGGAGGGGCACCAAAGTTGTAAAAAAAACCCAAGGTATATACTGTATACATGTTGGACAGGCCTTAAAGCCCAATAGAATGAATGAATTATAAGCAGATGCAGTTATAGTATGATTAGTATTTAGAATGTATTCTCTATATAAAATAACGTTACATCCTCCATCGATCCAATCCGTCAAACAAGAAAAAAAGAACGATACTTTGGAATTCGAGTTTTGATACTGATCGGAACTTTGATACAGTCAATCTATACATCATTTGTTTTCGCTATTTTACGGTAAAACTTCTACTTGTGTACTTTTAATTTTTAATTGAGATTTCAATTTGTTAGGGTTTATCTTTATTCTTTAATGTTATAATGCATATGTTTGCTTAAGCCATAAATTAGTAGCCTGATATCATTGATTCATTAATATAATGATAATGGTTGTTTTACTCGCATATTTTTCTATAAGGGGTCTTTTTTTAGTTACGGCCCAGGGCACCCAAAATCCCGGGGACGGCCCTGTGTATAAATTGGCCACTGAACGCATGTATGTAAAGGGAGTGAATAAAAATACTTTCGGGTTGGTCTTGACTAGTAAACTACTGCTGCAATCTCGAGTCTGGTGTGACGCACAAATCTTGCGAGTGGTTTTTAGTATATAATGCATGAAGCTGGTAGAGGATCAGTAAATATCATGGGCACTGCAACGAGTGATTAATTGAACGTCAGGGGATGGTCAAGCTAATGCGCCCCATAATGTCAATAGGCTACTGTGCTTCTTTGCAGCGTTTATATTTGCTCATTTGGTTCTAGGTTTATATGCGTTTTAATGTCAATAGACTAATCAATTTACTCGTATAGTATAAACGCTTTTAAGTTAAAGTTACCAATATACTCATATTAGCTCTCAAAGTTCAATAATGGACCCTAATATTTTCCATCTTTTCATCTAATTTGTTATAACAGTAATTCAATTGACGGCAGTTGGTTCAGAAGGTGGCCTAAGGAATTCCTGTACTTCTTCCCACGTAAACTTGAGCTCCATGGCATCTTCACTATGCATGTGCAGCCTCTTACTTATAGACCCTGATAGTACAACCAATATAAATACACAATAGATACTAAATAAAGTACAACATACAAGTTGTAAGAAATGTTCGTTATGATCAAATCCAAATATTCGGATAAAGCCACATGGATTGGATAAAAGATTTAAATCAGATATGTCAGAGATTCATATCACTCCAATCTAATATTGTATATTGATAAAATCTTCCAAAGATACTGTAAAGATATATGAGATATCATCCTAGCCATAAAGAACCTCTATAAATAGAGCACACAAAATCGATATGAGACACGCAACTCCTCTCACTCTTCTCTCTAGCTCACTTTCCTATTATTCTCTTATGCTTCGAAAAAAGTAAGCACGGACATAGGAAAACTATCTCAAAATCATTATAAATCTTAACAATATGGCTATTCGGTTCCTTTTAGGAAAAGTGGCGTAAAACCACATAACATGAATGTGAGTTACCAGCAGGGAATCGCCACCGGAAAAACCATTCTCCCCCATTCACGTTATATTTTCTACCTTTCTAAATGATGTCAAGTATCCGGTTCGTACTAAAGGTGACTAGGTCAATGACCTAGGGCCATAAACTCCGACCCGTGATCCTACGCTTCATCAATTGGCGCCATCCGTGGGACCCGAGCAAAAACTAGCTTTGCATGCTCTCTTTTATCATAACTAACCTATTATCGGCTTTCATCTCGAACAAGCTTAATGAGGTATAGCACCCAGAGGACTCACTCATCCTTGTTTTGGATATGTATGGCCTTCGAAAAATACTCTTACATATTTGATTGGATCTTAACGGTCAGTCTTTCGAGTTAATGCAACACAAGTAGATTTTAGAAAAATTCCAAGAAAGTTTTAGTTGTGGGAAGGGTTTTGTGAAGGTTTCTTTTCCTGAATTCCGTCAACCCTGTTTACGTGAGATGAACCCATGATTTGGGTCATCGTTTACAAATACGATTCAATATAGCACAAGTACTTTGAAAACTACACAACTTGAATGTTTCATGTAGCCGATAAGGCACACCAGAGTCAATAGGGGGCTGCTGAAATACATCCTTGTATAGTAGAAGGTGTATTTGTGCAAGGTACAAGCTATGCAAACTCAGGTGACCTCACCACAAGCTATGTCAGCTCAAATTACTTTGTGGAATCTGGCACATCAATTAGGGACAATGTAACATGGTGATCCACGTAAAAATGTGGCAATCACCGCACGAAAGCAGCTGAATATGGAACACAACCATTCAACTTGGCCACGGGCAAATAACTTGTACCACTGAACATAAGAGGAACCCGAGCAACAAACATAACTGCTAGTGTGGAAAAACACAATCTAGTGTAACAACTGCCTGGCACAACTTACTTACAAATTGTGGAGCATGTTGAACACATGATGCAACCCGTTCACCACCCGTTCATTTCTCTCGAAGAAACAAAAAAAACAACATCGTCACTTGACAATCAGGAAAAACTACATAATGATGCCAGGAAGTCAAAGCACGAATAAATTACGCAACAGTGCAAGGCCTTTTGAAAGACGTGAAACCGTATCACGCAAAAGCGGAACAACCGCTCCAAAGTCGTGAAACTCCATCACGCAAAAGTGGCATGACCACTTCCATGATTATCTCCCAACATTAAAGGGGTGAAAAGCTTTAAAAAGCTAAGTGAAAAGGTCCGGACCAATACCCGCCATTAAAGGGATAATAAGCTATATTGCTTACAAAGACGCGAAACCTATCGCGCAAAGTGGCACGCCCACAACAAAGACGTGAAACCTCATCGCGCGAAAATGACATAGTCACTTCAATAAAAATCTCTCGACATTAAAAATCTATAAATAGCTAATACACAAAGTGGTATGTCCACCCCAAAGACGCAGAAAATCACAGCGCGCAAAAGCGAGAAAGCGCGCAAAAGCGAGAAACCGCTTTAAAGACGTGATATTTCATCACGCAAAGCAGCAATTCTCTAAAAAACACGACACTCCATCGTGAAAATAATACTAACCCCATCATGAAAAGGATATAAAAAAAGCTATTAAAAGCTAGACATGTACGTACATATCAAAGTGTCTAACTCCAAACTACAAACAATGTTTCACCACCGGAGAAACAAATTGCTATATATATAGAGCAGCCAAAAGCTTGAATAAGCGAAGTAGACATGTCCGAAACCAACACCCTAATATCCAAGGGGCATTACAGAACAAACCCAACTCATAAAGAGCACAATTAGTTCATACATATTGTATTTATATATTTAGCATGTATGAACTAGGGGGCTTGATAGTACAACCAATATAAATACACAATAGATACTAAATAAAGTACAACATACAAGTTGTAAGAAATGTTCGTTATGATCAAATCCAAATATTCGGATAAAGCCACATGGATTGGATAAAAGATTTAAATCAGATATGTCAGAGATTCATATCACTCCAATCTAATTTTGTATATTGATAAAATCTTCCAAAGATACTGTAAAGATATATGAGATATCATCCTAGCCATAAAGAGCGTCTATAAATAGAGCACACAAAATCGATATGAGACACGCAACTCCTCTCACTCTTCTCTCTAGCTCACTTTCCTATTATTCTCTTATGCTTCGAAACAAGTAAGCATGGACATAGGAAAACTATCTCAAAATCATTATAAATCTTAACAATATGGCTATTTGGTTCCTTTTAGGAAAAGTGGCGTAAAACCACATAACATGAATGTGAGTTACCAGCATGGAATCGCCACCCGAAAAACCATTCTCCCCCATTCACGTTATATTTTCTACCTTTCTAAATGATGTCAAGTATCCGGTTCGTACTAAAGATGACTAGGTCAATGACCTAGGGCCATAAACTCCGACCCGTGATCCTACGCTTCATCAGACCCAATATTGCGGGTCTTCTTTTTCTCTTGAATCACTGATTTCTGCTCTGAGTCCAATTTACTTGTGTCTTTATCCATAATCTTTGGCAAAACAGGGTCACTATAATAGGCAAAAATGTATTAGAATGACCAAAAAAATAGAAAAAGAGCGAAATGACACAATTTGGTAGCTATGCTATACCAATAATATTGTATGCACTAGGAATACAATTTGGTCAGCCTTAGACCCGTTCCGCTTATTTGACCCGTTGTTACATTTTCTAAGCTACTGTAATATTTGGCCCGTTAGAGATAATTCATAAGATGAGTCTACCCATTCAAAAGTAACTGATATGATATTGCTAGCTTTAGGCACAAGTGTACAACTGTGAAGTATCAACTATCAACTCGTCAACGTTTTTAAATGCTTCAAAATTCTTTACAGGGGTGGTGCAGCTGCTTTTCATGGGGCAAAAAGTGATTTCTGGCTGGCTGTTCGAGTGGGGTGTTTTGGGTTGTACTGTTATGTAATTGTAATCAATCAATTTTTTATCTTGTTCGTAAATTCGAGGCCAACTCTTCCTGCTGTCCTATAGGGAGTATTTATTTCGTATCTTTCCCATTGTTTGCACATGATGTTTGTATGCCCGATTTTTTTTTAATGAAAATTGGAAAAGAGAGCCAAGAAGACCATGGTAAAAGGTTGTAACATATTTGACCAACAAAAGTCACCATTAGTCAAAGTTATTTTATTCTTATATATATGTAAGCTACAATATACGATACTTCGACAAATGAAATGTTCACGCGTATAGAACACTACAGAAGCACAAGTGGAAAATTTTGTACCATTGAAGACTAAATATTCTTCATCATTTCTAGTTTTTTGGTATCATATTTCTGATAATCCGGTGTGCCATGAAGTTGATGTTGGTGATGGTTTGCATCTTGCTTTAACGGCTAAGGTTTTTACAGTCCTGTGACATAATTAGGACCTCCAGAAGTCCGGCCGAAATTTGTCCCACCAAGAAACTAGTGCATATAGAAGAAAAAAACAAAGATCAATACTACTGCCATTAACATGGAAAATGTTCATAAAAGAAATTTATCTCAGCCTGTCTTAGAATTAAACATTCTAATAGTAATCAGAGGTGGTAAAAGCGATAATTACAAAGGGACATGTGTCAAGTATGATAAAGTATAACAATTTTGTAGGATGGATATTCAGTGCGTGTTCCCTACCATATAATAATTCTGAAAGCTTCCCCCTCGTTGATAAAATCGACCAACTGCAAATGCGAGGTCCTCCACAGGACTATGAGGCAGTCTTCCTCCCCAAGTTGTATACCTTGCATATAGATGGGAAAGATTAAAAACAGAACTGTTGATATCTATTAGATACATTTAAAGATGTGTATCCATTCATACTCCTACAGTCCTACTGCTTAACATATCCAAACTTTGAGAAAGTAAACAGAAATATACTGAGATTTACATACCATCCATCCCAATTTTCGGTCCACATTACTAGTTTCTTGTTAGAGTTTGGTTTGAAGCCGTCACAATAGTATCCATTGCAGGCATCTATCTGGGGAAACAAGGAGGAGACATTTAGAAAGCAAGATAAAATCAGATTGTTGTCATTATAGGTGGCAAAAAGGGAGGGCAACAAGTAAAAATGGGTAATTTTAAGGTTGTATTACCCAAAAGACATATTTTATAATTTAGAAATCACTAACTTTTTTTATAAATAATTTGCGTGTACATTTGATTACAAGAAGTGTATTATTTCATCCATAATCCAAAATTTGAAATTTATAGTCAACAAAGTAGGAAGGTACAATGTATTCCGGAGCATCAGTTTGCTTGCACATAACCCATGGGACACCAGCTCCAAGTCCAACAGCCATATTTGCAGCCCATTTTACGTAGTCTTTTCCTTTTTGGCCATATTCGCCTTCGATATTTCCATATCCGTTTTCAATCTGAGACAACAACTCCAACCAAGTTAATAATTAACAATTCTAAAATAACTTATACGTTGCAGATTAGATAATGATCAAATAAACTTGAAGATAACCTGCAGCATGATGATTGGGCCACCTTGCCAAGAAAAAAGAGACTCGTCCCGCATCACATCTACTATTTTTTTGACAAAACGCTTCATCTCTTCCTGCAATAAAATGGTGTATGACCATTATCACACATAACAATGAGCACAAACCAATCACAGTAACCAATATATAGTTCAAAAACACTATATTCCACCATAGATAAGAAACGAATTACATACATAAACTACAAGCTATCTGTTCGAGTTGTATCTTAAATGGTGCATTGTCTGTTCGGAATACAATTCCAGGAATATCACGAAGCCATACTGGGAACCCCCTACACAGTTATCACTTTTTGTTAGTGTTTTATTGAGCTTTTTTTTTGAACAGTTTCCAAGATTTACAAACACGGAGAAATACAAGTTTATTTGAGACAATTGAAACTGATCTATAATTAACTAGAATAAGGGAAAAGTCGAGACCCAAAGTTCCACTATGCACAAACATATGGGCCGATTCGAAGATGCAGATACAGCCCACTTTCTCCCACCAACTTTACAAACTTCACGAGATCATACCTATCCTTGAAATTATACTGCGCAAAAGAGGAAAAAGACATGAAGAAAGTGAGACATTGCATTAAATCATCTAGCAAAGACAATCCAAAACCAAGAAAGAAGGCTGAACAAACTAGCACACCTGTCCTCTAACTGGCTCATGGCCACTCCAGAATATATAAGTTTGAACAACATCCGCCCCGCCTTCCTTACTCTTGGCAATCAGATCAGGCCACATCTGACATCAGGTAAAACCGCAAAAGTATGTTAATGCTATATTATGAAGCCAAACGATGTTTCAAGGGTCTTCCGCATGGGATATGTTCGTGAATTAACACTGAATGTAAATAAACCAACAGGACTAGTCTTTATTATATATATAACATACATGATGCTTTAACAAAAGCCTCAGTTAAGTACTTTAAGATCTTTTTAGTCAAAAGTCAAACTGTCTTTCACGTTTTCTTATTCTTTGTCAGTTTCACACTACTAATCATAAGTTTACAAAATTCGCCCAAAAAGACAAATTAAACGTAGTCCCAAGTGTGCTTCAGTTACATGTCATGATGGAAAAAAAAAACGTAGTCCCAAGCTTATCGAGTACTTCACTGACAATAAAAAGAAAACACTGTTGTTTAATATAGTTAAACATGTGTTCCCCAATTCCTAATACTAATAACAACATTCCAAATCATTTCCAACAATATTTCATATATTTTCACCAAATCAATATATCCTCCTAATTACAATTCTAATCATAGACCCGCGGCAATAGTCAACCAACGGCCAACGTGGCTGAAATGATAACATTCACGCTCACTTCCAACAATATATTCCTAATAATGGCCACGTGGGGTAATTAAACGTCACATAGTCCTAAATTAGTACACCATCTTCAATCTTTCAAGATAAATGATAAATTCATAAATCCTCTTGATTACCTTCCTATTCATCCTACTAACTGCCACGTGGCAGTAATCAACACACATGAAAAATACTATTGTAATATGTAATATGTTTGGCAAAACTAGTTTTTTTTTTTTTTTTTTTTTTTTTTTTTTTTTTTTTTTTTTGGTAACAGCATTTAGTATCCCTTTAGCGCCGAGTTTTGACGCTAAAAGGGTTACCATACGCTGTTAATAAAACGTTAATACAAGGAATTTTAAATGCGTCCTATGGAAACGCTAATATAAAGTTCAAAATAGGAGGGCAATTTAATAGAGGGTCAAAACAAAACAAAGTTTGAATACCTTTTCATGTGAAAACAAGTTACAAAAAAACTGAAAATCATATGGAATCGAAAAATACAAAAACACGGCAAGAAAAATGTTAATTTCAAGACTTAATGGATCCCTCTGGAACTCATAAGTATATGCATACGGCAAGGTCTTCATGAAACGTCAACAAACTAGCAATATAGACCCTAATATAGGCCGATGTACTTTGCAAAAAATTCCAAAAACATTACTTGAACAACTATATTAATCAATCACAACTGTGTAACTATTGTACATTTTTTCATAAATGCAAAGACAATGGGCCTAGTTCCATTCCCCACCTGCACAAAACCATTCACTCACTGATGCAGCTCGATGTCAAGGTTCAATTTTTTTCACTTTGGATAACACTTCATCACTCAGTCAAGCATTTTATCAAACACCTTCAATACACTGATGTGGTTCAAGCATTTTATCAAACACCTTCAATAAAATGTAGAAATATATGAAGAAAAAAAAAAAAACTTCAAAACTTGGTTAATAGTTAAAAACATACCTCAAAACTTTGAGAAACCGAGCGTTCGTCTCCTCGTCTTCTCGTCATGGTGAGGTCCGTCGTGGTGAGATCTGGTGATGGATGGTCCGGTGGCGGGAGTTGTGGTTGGTGCTGGTGGTGATGGTGATGATGGAAGATGAGAATGTTTTGTGATATGAGAGCGTTTAGCGTTTTTTTTTTTTTTAAGTAGTTATAAGATATAGTATGTTTGATTTTGAGGTGTTTAATTTTCATTAATCACTTGTTTAAAAAGTTAATTATAACTTAGATTAACATTACTAGTTAACTATTCTGCTACTAAATATTTAATTAATATTTAAAATATGCTAAAAGACAAAAAAATATAAAGTTGCCCAAATACAGTCGCCCAATAAATATTAGTTGCCCTATACAAAATACCTTACATATACCTTACACAAACTTACAAGTTTTGTAAAGTTTAAGGACACGTGGCGCATTTATATTGAGTTGCTCAATCTTCAAAGTCGCCCGATCCAATTTGTGAAAGCAAATAAAAAAAATCTAAAAAGTGACCACACAAAAGTTGCCCGATCTAGTTTTGGAAATACCCTTGAGCTTTTGCCGCAACAAGTATTTCACATCAACTGTACGATCAAAAGTCAAATGCTGTCACCGGATACGCAATACGTGTGCTACCTACTGTTCAAGCTTTCAGAAAACTGCCAAGGAATGCATTGTCCAGTGAAAGTACGAGATATACTCCACCAAGAAAACAAAGAGGCTGAATTTCTCTATTTTATAACCCCAGAGCCATTGAATATACATGATATTACTCGGGTTCCAAAGCAAAGGGAAGATGGATGGATGGAGATTTAAGTGTGGAAGTTTAACTCAGCTCATGAATTCAAGGATGACTCTCTTTCTATGAATATGAAATTTACAAGCCATGAAGGAACTATGTCTGGCCTCATTGTATGTGGCCTCGAGTTTAGGCCACTGTAAAAGAACCATCCGCCATATTTAATCTATTTGTTGCTCTGGATAATCAAATAATTATGTTTGAAGCTAAGGTTCATCTTATTTATGCTTAAAATCACTTTATATATGTATGTTTATGTGGCAACTAATATTTTGTTTAGAATATCTAAGATGTGTGCTTTTCCCCTTCACATACCATGCCTCGAACTTGCCACCAATTGATTACAAATCAAACTCGTAACCATTGTTCGAGCCACACAAAGACAGGAAAAACAATCATGGAAATTACAATGCACATTAATAAGAAAACATGTTACTTACAAAGCATAAACCTTTCAGCAGGCTGTTCAATTCTTGGGTGGCAATGGCTTCATAATGAGTACCCAATTTACACCTTGTGGTTACGTAGTAAAATATATAACTTTTATGTAAAGTGTTTAATTATAAAATATAGAAAACCAACCAGAGTTGTATTAGGACAAAGAATTAGCCGTAGATCGATCTATTGAAGACCTGCCTTGATACTGGTAGCAACATCCCTGCTAACCGATCACGTTTCAAGGAAGCTTAGACCGTTTGTGTATATCAAATGCATTTCGTCACTGAGAACACCAACTGTTTGGTATAATCTATTTTTTATTAGTGAGACACTTGAGACTTGTTACTGGTAAGAAGTGTTTTGTGGACTTAAATCGTCTTTAAGAAAATGGATTTTTATTTAGTGGAGATTCGGATAAACCTATTTGTTATAAAAGGAAGTATCAAATGTGCACGATAATGCAGACTTTCTTTAAAGGTTTTTATTGGGAGTGATCAAGAGGATGGTAATTGTTGAATGCTCATAAAATAGTCCTGGAAACAGAGGTTCAAAATGTAGCTAGAAGCATAAACTATATTTTGACTAAAAAAAGAAGTTGCACACCAAGTGTTTGATAAAATGTTTGTTTCACTAGTGTTGTAAATTGGTCATGTTAATTAGCAAGACTATTGAGACTTGTTGCTGTCTAGAATTGTTCTAAGTATGCTAATGGCCTTTTTTTTGTGGAGATGAATTGTCTTACTAGAATTGTTCTACGTATGCTAATGGCCTTTTTTTTTTTTTTTTTTTTTTTCTTCGGATTTTTCTAATAATTAGAAACAATTTGCACACTAACTGTTTGATCATATGTCTGCCTGCAAATTGATCATATTAGTGACACAAAGGAACCTCCACTAAATGAAGAGATTGTTGCTCATATCATCGTGTAATCATTTTTCAGAAGGGCAGCAATCATTTTCCAGTTAAGTTCATTTGGAAGTGATACGATGGGTGTTTGGTTCGATTTCAGGTCTATTAATTACATGTTAAATTTGAACAGTTCTTATATCAGACAGTTAAGTTCATTTGGACATGTATATTGACCTATTAAACATACATACACTTTTAGAAAGTAGAGATGGCCTCAGTTTTATATGTTGAAGGTCCCGATCAGCATCGGGGTTGGTTTCAAAGCTCTTTATTGACCAGCGTTGCAACCAAAGGTATCTAGAACTGATTGCATTATATTTATTACTTACCTGTTGAAAAATTATTATCTTGATTAATATTGCAGGCAAAGCTCCATACGCTGGAGTGTAACCCATGGATTTGTGCTAGATGAGAGGGGTCTTAAAATGAGTAGATCTTTGGGTAAGGTCGTTGATCCACTTACTGTAACTGAGGGAGGGAAGAATCAAGAGGTTGGCGATTGTTTTCCAATGTTCTCTCTAGGAAGAACCTTCCTATTGAGCGGGTTTCCTTAAGCTTTGGGTTTCAAGTGTCTATTATGCAGCAGACGTGTTGATTGGATCTCAAGTTCTTCAACAAATATCTAGAAAACGAGGAACTTTGCGGTTTCTTTTGGGAAATCTTCATAATTGGAAAGTATGTTTTTTCATATATCATGTTTTTTTGTAGACTGAAAATGCAATTTCATATGACGAGCTTCCTGAGATCGATCAGCATGCTCTGCTTCAGTTGAATGCATTGTGAAAAGCATCAGAAGAAAGCTATAAAAGCTATTAGTTCTTTAAAATATCCCAGGTGAAATCACGCACCCACATAACCACAATAATGTCTTGCTGCTGCTACCTTTGATATGTTAATAGTTACATCTACAGTTTATGGCTGGATAACTTTATGACAGTGCACCGGCATCTAATCTTTATGAATTTGCTTGTTGATAACGGAGGTAAATAAAGCTTCGGAGACTGCTCACTTTAGCAAACTCATTGGTTCCAGTCTGAAGGTTAAGGTGTACCTCCATTCCTTTGATAATAACCTTGCTGCAAGAATAAGGAATATCTGTGAAGCTAAAGTTGATACGATGCTGACTCACTGAATCGCATATTCGTAACATCTCAGGTATTCCCGAATTATACTGTAGATGTGGCAAGATATATATGAGCATGTATGAAGACTTTAAAAGATTTATGAACAAAACTGTAAGAGGTATCAAAATGGGCGGGTTCTGGTAAAAAAAAGCTAATGGCTGACCCAAAACATTATCCGTCCACTTATTTAGTAAACGGTTAGTGTCTCTAATATTCTTACAAAAAATATATTCTTTTTATGTGACTTAGGAAATGTTATGCATTAAAAATACACTTGACAACTAGTTCTAATTCATATAATGCCTGTAGCTTTACATCCTCACAGACACACATGAACTAAAACAAAGAATACTACGACTCTATGGAAATCAACCTGTGTAAACTACATTTCCTCCACTATGCATTCAGCTCTCCTCACACCATTAACAAAATGGACTGCAGAATTTAGAGAGGCATCATCCACATCTAGAGATCACATAGAGTTGAACCACAGATATCCAGTACATGTTTTATCACAACTTTAAGATTTTCACATCTCACTTGCCCCCATCCAAATAAAAAGTTTTAACCTATACTTATTCATTGACCAAGTATCATTCAGAATCTTTTAATCACTTCTACAGCTGGTAATTCATCTGCACAAACCACTTTTCTCTACTCTTTTTACTGCTAGAGATTGTTTGACCTTTAGGCTTAGTAACTTCAGTCTGATATGTTCACACCAACTGGTAATGTCTGCTGTAAATTGATCATGTTAATGATACCCTTTATTACCACAGACTTCATATAAACTAGAAAGCCTATGATTTTTTGGGCAACTGGACAATGGTTTGCTTCCGTTGAGAGATTCAGAGAGGTTGTAGTGAATGTGATTAGCAAACTCGTACGGTCTACATCTCAGATATCCTGAACTCAAAATCTCTCACTTCCAAAGTTCTTAACTCCCTTTGCGTTAACAACATCAGAACAGTAAAAAAAACCAAACAGGATACGAACAGAGAAAATCTAACTAACTAAATGACGGCTACAGATTTTGTTTCTATACATGCTTGCCATTAACTTTTTATTTCTATAAATTAAATTGCCGTTGGATCAAACTTAATGGCCATTATATATGTCGCAATTTAGAATATTAGTTTTTATCTTATGATAAGAACTTTTGGTCAATGTGCCAAGTATGAGGGCAATCATTTCCCAGAAGGGCAGTGGAGACTGCTCGCACTGGCGAAGGTGGACCTTGTAATTAGGGAATATGTGTGAAGCTAAAGTTGATGGTAACTCACTGAACATCATATTCATAACATCATAGGTATTCCCAATAAGTATTATGTCGATGTAGCAAAATCAGCGTGTTTTGGTAAAAAGATAATGGCTGACCCGAAATATTTTTACTCCAATTTTTTAGTAAATAGTAACTGTCTAATAGTATTGCATAAAAATATACTCCTTTTTTTTTTTTTTTTTTTTTTTTTTTTTTTTTTTTTTTTTTTTNAGTAAATAAGTCGGTTTGCCACACTAGTATATGGTGCTGAATGACACATCATTGCACGCATTTATACATTATATTTCGAAGATCAAATAAATATAAACTGATAGATTGGCAACATTGGTTGAGGTCACCCATAAACATTCGGCTACAGTGAATTTTTACATCACGTTCTGTGCTGGTTTACAGCTGCAAGTTGGCAATATTTTTGTGCTGTGTGCTGCAGTTTGGTTTCGTGTCTGCAAGTTGGCTCATTTCGTCTACAAGTCCAAGTGGTCCAGAGTTGTTAATGCATCCGTGATTGTTTTTTTGGCAGCAAGTAGGTATTGATGGCCTTTACTTCCTATGGGAGTTTTATATTCTAATGTGGGTACTGGTTTTATATTGTATTATTATTGTTCTAGTAGTTGCCGAGAAGTCGCACATAGTATTGATGTTCATTGTTTTGTTACTTATTACTATTCAAACTTTGAATTATTCAATAAAAGGGGAGTTTCCTATACGCTTGAGACAATTTGTGTGAACTTAATAGTAGGTCAAGAAGTCAATAGTCTACTAGAATAATAATGCAAGTACCACACTTGATGTGCGAACGCAAAGGTGGTTGAGAATATAAGACATATAAGTGAAGAAAAAATAAAGCACACTTGATGGGCCGACCGAATATGATATTAGAGCTTCATTTTTATATCTTATGGTTACGCTAGAAAACTTTAACATTATCTCTTGAGTCAAGTTTTAATAGAATATAAAATCAAGAAAAAATACAAATGATTTTCCAATAGTTAGAAGATTATCTCTAGCAGCCCTCTAAGAGCAACAAACCAGTCAACCATGGCAACCTATTTGATTACTAGTCTTTAAAGAACATTTCTTGGTGCCTTGTATAATAATGTTACATACTTACATGATGTATCACGTTTCCAGAAAGCTTAGACTGTTTGTGTATATCAAATGCATTTCGTACCTGAAAGGTCGATGAATTTAAACTCTGGAATCATTTAGCTGTTGTTGAATGAAATCCGACCCGTCTTCACCGAGAGTGGAAAGTAGTAAATCCTGTAATTTGAAAAAAAATTGTCAACCTACCAAATAAAGTGATTGTCATTTCTAGAGGTAGGCAACTAACTCATTTTCGGTTTAGGTTTTATCTCTAACGAGTCAAACGGGTAACTTAAAATCGACAATTCTAACTACTAAGACAATAATAGAAAGTAAGTTGCAAGTGTAATAACAACACACTCCATGTTCAAAACTTTGCCACAAAAAGTTTATAAAGTAACATTATCTCTTGAGTCAAGTTTTGATAGCTAGATTATAAAACCAAGAAATAATCCAAATGATTTTCTAATAGTTAAAAGATTATCTCTAAGAGCAACTTCCTCTCCAAGCTTAAAATTACGTAGTAATTGTTAATTAGTCAACTTTTTAACAAAGTTATGCAAACCAGTCAATAATGGCAACCTATTTCATTTCTAGTCTTTAAACAACAATTCTTGGTGCCTTGTATAACAGTGTTACATGACGTATCGCGTTTCCAGAAAGTTTAGACCGTTTGTAATTATCATTTCCAAAAGGCAATTGACTAATTTATTTGGGTTAGGTTTTATCTCTAACAAGTCAAACGGGTAAAATCAACAAGATTAACTACTAAGACAATAATAGAAAGTAAGTTGCAAGTGTAGTATCAACACACTGCATATTCAAAACTTTGCCACAAAAAGTGTTCCGTACCTACCTGACCAAACTCTCAGCATGTGCCATAAACTACGGACTTGGGGGCAAAGACAACTTAATGTTCGAGTCAACATGGTATAACTTGTAGTTATTAAAGTATGCTTTAAAGCGGTTGGACGTTTTATTATGAAAACAAATGTAAATGATGTCAGAGTAACAATATGAATAAATTAGTCCTAGAAACAGAGATTCAAGAATGTAGCTAGAAGCATAGACTATATTTTGATAACAAAATAACATAAATAGGTGTGATAAATGGCACAATTGACACAATTAGACCGCATGGTGTATATAAACTAATCAAGTTGGCTCTTTTCTAGAGAAAGAAATGTAGGCTGTATTGGCAGAGCCCCCCCCCCCAATGGATGGGTTATGGGTTCCTAGTGAAGCCACACACCATTCATGTCTCTACCATTGTGGTTGCAGGTTGAATGGTTTTGACAGGAAGGTGTGGAAATGTAGCTAGATGGTAGATGCATGTATTGGTGAATTCAGAAGTCAAGTTGGCATGGTTCATGTTATAGTACAACTTTGACTAATTGGAATATCTCTATGTTGATAGAGATGTGGACTAGTTATGTACGATATCAGATGGCTATGTCTGTTATTGGATAGGCTAGATAGTCTGATATGTACTCTAGTGGAATGTATGCTGATGTAGTATAATTGGATGTGTTGTCCATCTTAGTTAAGTGAATGTGTTGTAATTTGTTGATTGATATTAATATAATTCACCAATTTGCACCAAAAAAAGTTGGCTATTTTCTTCATCACGCGATATTAATATAATTCACCAATTTGCACCAAAAAAAGTTGGCTATTTTCTTCATCACGCCAGTATCTGCTAATTTGCACCAAAAAAAGTTGGCTATTTTCTGCACCAATTTGCACCAAAAAAAGCTGGTCAACAATTCCTGTTGCTAGGAAATTTACGTAAGATACAAAACAGATTAGCAAAGGAGACATGGGATGACTAATCAATGAATACATTTTATTGTTAGTTGGCCAATTTAATAACAAAGAACATGGACAGGTTTACATTGAAGAATTCATATTATGTGTTTGTTGATTATTTCATGTGTTGGTAACTCATAAGGATTCATTATCATGATTACATGTACATAAATATGCATGTAACGCGTTTGATGAAATGGCTTAGTGAAATAGTTTTAAAAATTGGAAGCCACATGTTTTGGATCGCTTGAATAATAACTCTTGAGATGTTTTGACATGTTTATCTTTTTAAAACCTCGAATAGACGTTATGTTACTTTTGGAATTGTTGTTTGTCTTTTATCTAGCTTGTTGATCAAGTGGTTAGTAAAATTTTAATTTAGCATTCACTACGAAAATGGACATTTGGTTGCACACAATTCTATTGGCAAAAGTATGTAGAGTATCACCGAATAATCCTAACCACACAACATCCACATTCCTGATCTGTCTAAGTTTTATATAAACAATAAATAAAGACCACTAGGCATTAAGCACATTGAATTATTGTTCTAGTAGTTGATGTTTGTTGTTTTGTTAATCGTCAAAAAATCAATAGTCTACTACGATTAATAATGCAGAAACCAGACCACCGTTCATTAAAAACACACATCTTTCTATATGTATATATACAAACACAAACCGAACATATTTTTATGCATATCACCCAAACACTCCTTCACTCTCTTTTATAACAAGCCGCACACCCTTTTTTGTTCGGATAAACAAACAAATACATACATGATGTCTTCAGTTAATCATGACGACTTTGCTCACCTAAGAATCCCCCTTGAAGATGTACTTTCAGCCACCAACAACTTTTCTAACGAATATTTCGGGGTAAGAGATGCATTTGCAAAGTTTTACAGAGGACAGCTCTTGTCGTACGGTGAGTTGATTGAAATTGAAGTTCGGAGGTTAAATAAAGAATGGTTTGATGGAGAACAACAGTTTTGGATGGAGGTTTCCATGCTTTCGAGTCTCAAGCACAGGAATCTGGTTTCTCTTGTTGGGTTTTGTGATGATAATGACGAGAAGATCATCATTACCAAGCGTGAGTACCGGAGAAATCTCAGCAACTATCTAGGTAGCTCGGTATGGTGGTGGGGGGTGTTGACATGGGTGCAAATATTGAAGATATGTGTCGGTATTGCGCAAGCATTGAGCTACATTCATTATGATGAGTCACGTGATTTTAGCGTAATACACCGCAACATCGACAGTGAGTCGATTTATTTAAATCATGACCAGGAACCAAAGTTAGGTGGTTTTATACGTTGCATGAAGATCAAAGCATCTGAAAGGCACAATTCTTTCTATACTGATAAAGTGTGGAGTACGGATGGGTATACAGACCCAACATATATAGAGACAAAGAGGGCGAACCACAAGTCGGATATGTACTCCTTTGGGATAGTAATGTTTGAACAACTGTGTGGTAGGAAAGCAGTAATCAAGGACGACCAAGATAAGTACTTGGCTTCGGTTGCCGTTGCCCATTATAGAGAGAAGAAACTCAGTGAAATAATTGATAGGGAGTTATGGAATCAAATGGACTCTCAATCATTTAACATTTTCGCGGAAATAGCATATGAGTGTTTGAATGAAGAACGATCGCAACGCCCAAATATTGATGAGATTGTAACGAGACTTGAGAAAGCGTTGGAACTTCAACTCGACCATCAAAATGAGGTAAAACAGTTTTTCCTCTTCCATCTTTCTATAATAATAAGTACTACTACTATCTACTCCCTCCGTCCCAAAATTTAAGTCCAGTTTGATTTTTTGACTCGAACTTTGACTTCAAATATTTTTGTTTGTATTATATAATACTTGATGCAAAATATATAAATAGATTGTGTTTTAGTTGTATTTTCATTTGGTATAATTTTCATCAAGTGTTATATAATACAAATAAAAATATTTAATGTCAAAGTTCGATTAAAAAAGTCAAAATGGACTTAAGTTTTGGGACGGAGGGAGTATTTGTTTGAGTGTATAAACCTTCACTTTATCAGTTTACAGTTTAGCGACTCTATAGACTATAAAACTGATTATACATAATTTGTCAGTGGCACTGAACCTAAAGACTCTTAACTCGTCATCCACTCTCCTAAGTTATCGATTCTACGAATCCTAGCTAGTTAATTAGCTTAGCATATATCAAATGATTAAATCAGACGCTATATAAGACTTTTTGTAAATTTCTTTTTTTCTATGTAAGTTAGTGACAAGTTTTATGGATTTCTTTTATTTACCACTTTCTAGCTAAGACTTTTTGTAAATTTCTTTTTTTCTAGTAATTAAATATATATCCATAACAGTTATCTCTTCAATAGTGAAACGTTTTTCATATAATGATAATGATAGTAAATAGTAAATAGTAAATAGTAAGTAGTAAGTAGTAATAGTAATAGTAATAGTAACGGGCCGTGTGGTGATTGAGGAACTTGAGAAGGATGCGATGACTTTACTGAAACGGGTCCGGAAGTTCTCGGTTCCTCAAGACATTAGTGCGTATGCCGCTACCTATATTTTTAGTAGTATTTCTTTTGCTATAGCTAGTGGGGGTCCTGATAGTTTCTCGGCTTCTCATAAATTTCTTGTAAATCCTATAATTTTTTAATAAAGTGATAATAATAATAATAATAATAATAATAATAATAATAATAATAATAATAAGAAGAAGAAGAAGAAGAAGAAGAAGAAGAAGTCATATTCTATTACCGAATTATTATTTCAATTTTCGTGTAATTATCAATTTATATTGCATGAATAAAAATAGTTATTGACGAAAATGACCATTATGAATTATTTATCATTACTTTTTTAAATAAAAATACACTACAGTATATAGCTATAACCCTTTTATCGTGATTGTCACAACTGTGAACTGTGTGCATGCATGAAGGTTTAAAAATAGTATATAAAGAATAAAAATGAGAATATTAATATGGATGGTTAACGTAATCCAAATCCATATTGTTTGACCTAGGGGTGTTCACGGATCGGGTAATATCCACAGTAACAGAAAAACGAAATCGAACCGAACAAAAAAAAACTTAACCGAGTTCGTAACCGAACCGAATTGGTCATAACCGAACCGAACTAATATTTGGTTATCGGTTTGGATATGATTTTGGCAATGAAAACCGAAAACCAAACCAAAAACCGAATTCTTATAAATATATTTTTTTCTATGTATTTATATGAAAAAATTGCTAAAACTCTTTTTTTTTATAAACATAACATTTTTTCTGTATTTATATGAATTTTTTTTTTACTAAAAGTCTTTTTTAGTATAAATATATCATTATTTAAGTTTGAAAAAAAAATAAGTGCTAAAAATATATATAATTAAATGAGAAAATAATTAAAATTATGTAATTCGGTTATTCGGTTCGGTTTTCCGTTATTCGGTTTGGTTTTCGATTTGGTTGAATCAAATTAGAATTCGGTTTGGTTCGGTTTCGGTTTGACCCAAATTTTTTTTTTAACCGAACCGAATAACCCGATAACTGAACTGATAAACACCCCTAGTTTGACCCGCAAACCACACCAAAGCTTATTTGTTACTCACCAACTTTACATAAACAATTAGTTAAAGCAACAACATCCTCTTATTACATCTTAATGTTGAAACCAACAAAAAACCCCCTCTTTTGAATAAGTGGCTAATATAAACATTAGTTTAAACCACTTAATTTAGTAAACACACCCTAAGTAACAATACGGTAATTACCATTCAAGAAGAAAAATAATACGGAGTATATCTCTAATCATTCCCACCAAATAGGTAAGTGAAGAGAAAAGATTAGCGAGAGCCTTAACGTGAACCAAAGTCACCTAAAACTAGCATTAAAAAAAATAAAAAATAATAAATAATAAAAAAAAGCAGAAAATTTTTATTAATCATACTCAACTATAAATAACAACTTACAATAGTTTATATAGGAAAGTAATAAAACCCTAACAAATAATCAAAAAAATTTAATGAGTCTAAACTAGTACTGATCCACATGTCTTATTAAACAAAAGAAACCTATTTTACTTTCTTTTCTTCAATTGTTAATTCATCATTCAAGCCACAATCATGATTATTAGCTCTCATACAACGTAGAAATGAGAAGGTATTTGAAATTCGTATTAATCAAATTCAACTAATAGTAGCAACTAATTTTAGAAATAAACCCTAACAGCTAAGAAAAACAGTTAACAACCCTAAATCTTCTTTTATATAATAAAAGAATTACATCATTTCGGAGTGTTTTTGCAAAACCTTTCTCATTGAGAAAAAAATTAGACCAATAGAAGAGGTCGATTTTGACACGTAAGTGAAATCGAGCAATATGATTGGTCAATAGAAAGTCAAAATTAAATTGATTTTGGTCATACTTAATAAATTTGGTGGAGAAATTTTGTTAAGAAAAAAATGCATAAAAATATAGGTTTCAAATTTATGAAAACAAAAACTTAAAAAAAGAGGAAGTAATTAATAAAACTTTAGTGGTTGAATTTTACATAAAATATATGGAGCTAAGTGTAAAATTACAAGTTTCAATGTTTTTTTTTAATAACTTTAGAAAAAACACAAATAACCCCTTACACTTTATACTCCTTATACTTTATAATATGAACTTTATTTAAAATGACATGAGTATTAGCAATGTTTTGAAAACCGGGTTTGAAATCGACCCGGTCGAGTCACCCGGCACCGGGTCAACCGGTTCGACCGCCGATTCGACCCAGTTTTCAATTTATTAATTTTTTATTATTTCGACCGGGTCAACCGGGTCGACCACCGGGTCAAACGGTTCGACCGCCGGGTCAACCCGGGTTTTATTAAAATATTTTGGGAAAAACGAAACCCGGCCGGGTTTCGAGAACCGGGTTGACCCGGATCACTCAAAACCCGGCGGGTCTAACCGGTTAACCCGGTTTTAGAAATCCGGGTTTTTTTTGACCCGTTTTTTTGGCCGGAACCGGTCGAACCGGTTAACCCGGCCGGGTCAACCCGGGTTTCAAAACACTGAGTATTAGCATTAATTTCAGACTTTTATCTATTTAAATTACAAATTTTGTAAATATGAAAATTAGTTTTAATTGTTAGTTGTATACTTTCATCAACTAGAATATATATATTTTTTAAATTACGACTCATGTTATTCTATTTAAAAGTTTAATTTATGAGTACACGGGTTTGAATATTAAATACGACTCATGTAATTATTATTTAAAGTTTATATACGGATATCCGGAAAAACAATTTTAAAAAACTTTACGAAGTATATTTTAACTTCATCAATGCTCATTATGTGCTAATAAACTCGCACATTTTGTACAACATGATATCAACAGTTAAAGTTAAACAACAACATCAACCTCAACATTAACATCTATGTCATCTAAATAAAGTTAAATCTTTCATCCAATAATTTTTTTACAAAATATTAATTGATATTAATAAATAATTAAAAACTCGTGCATATTTATTAGTTGTACTTATATCACAATTTTCACGGGTAAATTCTTATATGTCCATATAGTAAACAAATTTTTAAAATAAATTGGATTTATATGTAAACCCATGTGATCAAAGAACCTTTGACCCAATAACATTATAAGGAGACACGCTCAATAATCCAATACAAGGTTGATGTCACTGTTATATTTACAGTTTATGTTAACTATTTTTCTTACTTTCGCACATGTTGATGCTCTAACTTTTTAAAATATATATAAAATTTTCTGTTTTTAAACGATAATACTATATAATTAAATTTTTCTGAAAAAACCATATCGAGCAATATGATTGGTCAATAGAAAGTCAAAATTAAATTGATTTTGGTCAAACTTAATAAAATTGATGGAGAAATTTGGTTAAGAAAAAAAATGCATAAAAATATAGGTGTCAAATTTATGAAAACAAAAACTTAAAAAAAGAGGAAGTAATTAATAAAACTTTAGTGGTTAAATTTTAAATAAAATATATGTAGCTAAGTGTAAAATTACAAGTTTCCATGTTTTTTATTAACTTTAGAAAAAAGCACAAATAACCCCTTACACTTTATACCCCTTATATTTTATAATATTAACTTTGTTTAAAATTAAATGAGTATTATATTAGTTTTTAGAATTTCATCTATTAAAATTACAAAATTTGGTAAATATTACGAATTAGTTTTTATGTTAATTTTAGACTTTCATCCATTATAATATTTTTTTTAAATAGTAAGTTAGTAACTCATGTTATTCTATTTAAAAGTTTAATTTAGGCGTATACGTGTTTGAATATTAAATACGGCTAAATTATTAGTAGCGGGAATATAAATATCAAATGGTAAGCACGAGTTACTGTGATATGAAAATAAATATACGCAATTCTACTTATAACAACGACTCATGAAATTGTTATTTAAAATTTATATATGAATATCCATAAAAACATTTTAGAAACGTTACAAAACATATTTTAATTTCATTAACGCTTATTATGTGCTACTAAACTCGCACATTTTTTGCAACATGATATCAATAGTTAAAGTTAAACAATAACATCAACATGTCTGTCAGTTAAAAACATTATACAAAGCTAATTATTATTATATAAAAACACACACACACACACACACATATACATGTGTTAGATAGTCATTGTTTTATTTAGAAGGTGTTTTCCTTAAATTAAAAAAATAAAATAAAAATAAAATAAAAAAATCACGCATCACAATCCTTATATGATAACAATCACCTCCTATTTATAAAAGAAAAAGAAAAACTACGTAGGTGATAACCTAACTTTATTCATTAACGTGATGTTTCATTAAAAAAAACGTAATAATTAGCCGTTGTAGAGGAATTAAAGTATTTACATGAGAATTATTAAGCAAGAATATATAGTTTTTAATCAGGTTATTACGTTACTATACTGCGAAAAACATATTTCACTAGCATCTCATGCAATCAAGTATAATCATGTGATTTTGCTAGAATAATAAAATATAATTTTTAATCCAAAAGCATTCTCCTAAAATAATATGTAGATTATAACATATATACCTAAGATTTTTTATTTTTAGTTCACCAAGTAAAACTAATTGAAACATATTAACTGATTCTTTTCTTAATCAATAATAATACATAATCAAAATGAAATTTTAAAAACCCTGTGCGTGCACAGGTATTATAACTAGTTACTACAAGAATAAAACTATAAAAGGCTTTAGTGACAGCTGAAAAATCGTCACTAACAGTGAAAAATTCGTCACTAAACCGATTTAGTCACGAAAATCAAGGTCGCCACTTGTCATCACTATAGCTCCGTCACATAGTTAAAAAGTGACGAAGATTGTGTCGTGATTATTTTGTGAAGAGTTTTTCCGTCACTGAAATTTGTCACTGATATAATGAAAGTCGTCACTAAGAAATTCTACTAATGGCATAGTTAACTATCTTTAGTGAGTTTAGTGATGAAATATAATGTCACTAGGTATCAATGTTAGAGAGAAAAAAAGGTGGTGACTATCATATGATATTACAAAAACAAATGCTCAAATTCTGCTAAACCACGTTTAAATAGCTGGTAAAACAAATGCTCAAATTCTTCTAGATTACTGAAGCATGTTTCATATTATCTCTTTTTCATCCAAGTAAGTACTTGAGGAGCTGCATCATATCATCTTTGACTTTGAGACCCATTTGTTAACATTTTCCCGAAACTAATTGTATGATCGAAATTACCAAATAGTATTTCCTCCAATAGAATTGCAAAAAAGAGGGAATTCTTCAATATCAGAATTACGAATGAATCACACAGAATGGAATCGCATAATGGAATGGAATTAAATCGAATGAGAATAGATCTAAAGAATGCAACTCAATTCTAGTGTTTGGTACTAATTAAGAATCAAATAGAGAAGTATGTTATTTTTGTGATTTTATTGTTTGGCACAATTGCTAAATGAATTTATAGCGCAATCAAAATGTAACTACATACACATTGCATTTGATTAAAACTTTTTTAATTACTAAAGTTGTGAAACCACAAATACTTTAAATTATTCCTAGCATTGCAATTTAGTAGAGGTACAAATCTGAAATATTAGTAGCAGATACACGAAATCAATATGGAATTGAAATATAAGTAATAATCTCATACACATCGAAAGCATGTAATAATCTCAAGATAGATTGATACGGTGGTTCCAATGTGGCCCCAAGCAATTGGAATTTGACACTATTTAATTCACGAAAGCAACAAGAATTTTAATTATGGAATTAATCGGAGAAGAAGACGTGATCGTGAGAAAAAAATATATTGTCTAGGGTTTATGCATAAACTCAAGAAATACACAACATGTGCCACACACATGCTTTTTAGTTTTAAACTTTCACATTTGTCGATGGCCTTATGATTCTTGCATGGAATGGCATTGTGAATGCCTTAGCTTTGGAACACCCATTCTCACCATTCTCCTCTTTTTTTAAAGAATCAATATGATGGAAAGAGAATGCCATTTTCATTCTCTGATTCCATTCCCGATATGAGACAAACATGGGAAGACACCCCATTCTGTTTCTCCCCTTTCCATTCCATCGTACCAACATCCCCTAACCAGTAAAACATGATGAGTAGCAACTCGGCATTTCCAGTTGAAATAACATGTCCAAATATGTATATCTGGAAACAGCTAGCAACAAATAAGTAAAATTAAGTGAAGCTCTGGGAAGATATATGATAATGTGATACCATTGTTCATGGTTAAATGAGCAGACAAGTGATCATACATTTTCCATTGGCTTTACTTTCGGCCTTAATATGAGTGTTTCCAATGCAACAACACCAGCTACAAGGTGTCCTAAAAATGTGAGTACCTGAGGAAATGAACCTAAGATAATGAGAGAACCAATTTTACGTCAAGACAATGATGGAGATATATTGAATGCGGTTAAAAAAATTTACCACAATATAACGAATTTACAAGTATCATCCAATTAGTTACTGAACTTGAGTATCATTTGAAAATGGCCCACTGTTTTTGGAAAATGCTTAATAATTCTAGTCCTCATCAACTCATTAGCCTCTAATCAGTTTAACACACTTATAGTCTTATTTAGAGTTTTTACTCTTAGGAACTATTCTAAGATTAAAGCATATATATACCTGTCCAAACAAAAAAATATATACCTGTCCAAACAGCATGTAATTGCTCTGAAAAACAGCATACAAACATTTAATTGCTTTAAAAAAAAAAAAAAAAAAAAAAAAAAAAAAAAAAAAAAAAAAAAAAAAAAAAAAAAAGCATGTAATTGCTGTAAAAACTTGTTTCCAAACAGCCATGTAAAGGCTATGTCCAAATAACATGTAAAAGCTGCTAAACAGCATATAAGCCTGTCAAAACTGCCCATCTTTCTGCTGTCCAAATAGCATATAGAAAGTGTTTAAAACACCATAAAAACCTGTCTAAACAGCTTTTAAAGCCTTTAAAACTTGTTAAAAGCAATGTGGAACACATATAAAAGATTTAATGACAAACCCAGCCGGAATTGTAGAACGGGTAAATCTCGGCGGGTAACACTGGGTTTTGAATTCTTAAAACCGGTTTCTTTTGTCCCGTTATCTAAGCCAGAACCAGTTCGACCGGTTGAACCAGCCGGGTCGAACCGCATTTCAAAATATTGAAAAAAAGAAAAGTGGTACAGTAAAAGTGTTTGTTGAGGTCTGAACGTTTGTGAACTATGACCACCCAACTAAGATTTTGAAAATGGGGGAGTGTCCCTGGTAGAAGATTAAAATAAGAAATCAGGGGATTGCTGAGTTACAAAGTAAAATCAAAATTATTAAAGTAGTATGGTTATATGGATTTGCACTGTAGCTTGTCCAAGCTGTAGATCAAAACTACTCCGTAATTTTCTTCAAAATTACATGTAAGCTACATATGTGTTGTCCATCCCCTTTTTGTTTGTGTCTTTAACCTCAAAACTTAAACTTGTACAGACTCTAATCTTTAAGTATTTTCCATTTTAGGTCACTGATTAAGACTCATTTACTTGTAAATTTGTCTGTCCAGGTTATGGTTTGTCTCTAGGTGGTGATAAAAAAAACAAATAACTGATAAGAAAAAAGGTCAATTAGGTCACTGGTTAAGACTTGATAGTCACCCACAGTGTCTAATATGGCTACAAACATATTTGGCTATCAGTTTTTCTTGGAATTACTTTTTTAAGTCAACCCAGCCTGACACACACTGAAGTTGATGAAAGAGATTAAACACAACATACCTAGTAACCGCAGCCAATATAAGCAACATTAATATCCCATAAGTACCATGAAACACCAAAAACCGACATGTTAGAAAGACAAAAAAGGTAGCTAACTGATGGCCAATAAACAAAACATCACAAAAACGTAACAATTACCTTCTCAATATTACCAATAATAATCCTTTTGACATCTGGTCATCTTATCCTTCAGTTTTAACAGTATACTTATTTAATATGATCCCTTGGCCTCTTTATTCCACCTAACAGAGGCATAAACGGAAAATATAAGACACGTATTAGTTTCAGAAACTCAACGAAATAACGTATGACATCTACACTCAACACGCACCTGAACTGCAAGCAATGGGTAACAATCTTTTGGGATTGCTATGGGTCAAATGGGTAACAACCATCTAATTTCAGCGTGTATTCTTTTACTGTATTAAATATGCAGTTATTAGTTGACTTTTAGGGATTATTGATCTGTTTTGAAACATTACCTTGCCACGTTTCAAGGCTTTCCATATATAGTCCTTCAACTGGTCCTTGGTATTATCGGTCCCCTTCTCATACGCTTTGGAAAAATCATTTTGTGCCTGAAACAAGAATTAGTATATAAGAACTGGAATGAATGCAGCAATAGCATAGTCATTTGATTTCAAAAAGTCTATAGAAAGATTACTCAAACTCTAACAGATTTCCATATTTCGCTAATGGTAAAGGAAAAAATCATTCATAAATGAGTTCCATAGAGATCGAACTTATACAAGCTCTTTATCTTCCTCGTTTTCAGATTCACCAATCTGTGATAAGACAATATGGCCTAAGACTTTGTGAGAGGAACATAACTTAAGTATATACAGTTAAATGGGATGAACAGATCTCAAAGTATGAGATGAACATCATCAACCTGGAATACAATTATAATTGCTTATTAGTGTTGACAAAAATAATCAATCTAATATAACTATTAGATAACTTATTAGATAACCTGGAATCTTCATGAACATAACTTATTAGATAACTTGGATTCAATCAACACATCTGTAATCAATCTAATATAATTATTCAACAATCAGCAATCAGCGAAATCATGCTTTTTTTTCTTTTTTTCTTTTTTTTTTTTTTATTATTATTAATTTTTTTTTACCTAGTTGACTCAATAAGCTCAATTCTAAATCATCGCATACATGTCAAACTTTTCCTGCAGTACATCTTGTATACTCCAGAACCTAGAATTAATCTTCTTAGAATGTCTATAAGAATTAAGTTCACTCTTGAAATTTTTAGATTTGAGTCAAACACCTCAGGGGCAAAATCATTTCCTAAACTTTTCTTGTAAATGTCGAAACCTAGTGAATAAGACAACATGAAGAACCAAAACATGTCAAGTTGATAAGACCATGATATATAAAGTCTAACAAAAAGGCAAACATATAGCTCAACATGTCTTAGAAAAAGGGGTTCAGGAATTTTATCGAACAATTTGTAGGCACTAGTATGCACTTCAATAAACTCCCTTTTTCTAACTCACATTTTCACTTGACTATTTTACAGATAATGAAAGAATTTGCTCACCTCAAAGTCCCCCTTGAAAATATCCTATCTGCAACCAACAACTTCGCTAAAGAAAATGTCATCTGCACATATGGATTTTGTAATAAATACAAGGAACGATTCATGTGGACCGGTGAGTTATATGGATTTTGTAAGGAATACAAGGGACAGCTCATGTGGCCCGGTGAGTTAATTGATATCACAGCTCGGAGGTTGAATAAAGAAAGCGATGAACGACGGTTTTGGATGGAGATTTCATTGCTCTCTAGTCTCAAGCATAAAAATGTGGTTTCATTAGTTGGGTTTTGTGATGAGAATGATGAGAAAATCATCATTACCAGGCGTGAGACCAGGGGATGTCTTGACAGTTATCTATGTGACCTGACGATGTTGACATGGGTGCGAAGATTGGAGATATCTGTCGGTATTGCACAAGCGTTGAGCTACATTCATTATGACGAGTCACGTGATTTCAGCGTAATACACCGGCTCATTAGCAGTGGCAGAGTTCTATTAAATGATGACTGGGAACCCAAGTTATATGGCTTTGAATGTTCCATGAAGATCAAAGCATCTGAGAGGCGCCATTCATTTCATACTAATGAAGTTTTGTATGTGAAAGAGTATGAAGACCCAACATATATTGAGACTAACAATGTGAACCACAAGTCGGATATGTACTCATTTGGGATAGTTTTGATTAAATTAATGTGGGGCATGATATCAGTAAATCATTTTATTACCCATTATCGAGAGAAAAAACTCAACAAATTAATTAAATGGGGTCTATGGGTACAAATGGACTTGCATTCATTCAACATGTTTGCGGAAATAGCATATGAGTGTTTGGATGAAGAACGAGCACGACGTCCAAATATAGATGACATTGTCCCAAGGCTCGAGAAAGCTTTGGAACTAGCACGTGAAAACAGGCCGGTAAGACTTCTAAATTTTCTCTTTAATACTTCTGAAATAAGATTTTTTTTTTTTTTTTTTTTTTTTTTTTTTTTTATTAATTTCAACTAAATTTTAAA
>LBNU01028636.1:0-10401 GCA_014162995.1 Artemisia annua | reverse complement strand
TTTTTTTTTTTTTTTTTTTTTTTTTTCATTTATATTAATTTCAACTAAATTTTAAACATTATGAGATGAGATGACAAAATAAACCAATTAATCACTTTTGATAAAACAAAGAAATACCTAAATGCGTGGTATAATCAGTATTTAACACTTCATGTTCCATTCATATATTTTACTAATTTATAGGTGGTTATAACTTTTATGGTCAATTATTATTTAATCCTAACAGTTTTGATCAATTATTGATTTAACCATTTAACTTTTTGGTGAAACATTTTTATTCTTAATGTTCTTTGACCTTTTAAAAAGACTACTTAAATTTCAATAATCGGTAGATAAAAACCCTTAGTTTAAAAGAAAAAAAAAATTGAATGATATGTATTTTTATTTATTAAAAAACAAATAATTTAATCTTTGTTTTATTTGATTTATGATTTTTAATTATAATTTTTTATTATTTAAGATAATCATTTAAAAAATTTAATCATATTGTTAGTTGCATAAAGAAGTAAAGTAAAGTAACTCCCAATACCGTCTTCAGCGGGTTATGGGTCTCAATACCGTCTTTCACGGTGTATGAGGAAGGTTGTGACGTAGACAGCCTTACCCCTACCTAAGGTAGAGAGGTTGCTTCCGGTTCTTACAAAGATAGAAAAGGACCTCCGGCCTTGCAAGGGGTGAGGATCGAACCCTTGACCTCTGTCTCCAGAGGCAAGGGTGTTAACCACTTGATCCAACCATGCTCTTAATTGTTAGTTGCATCTTATCTAAAAAAAAATTTATTTATCTTCTACTTATGTAGTATATCAACAAAACGAATTTATAACTTTACAAATTAAAAAATAATAATCAAAATATTACCTAATAAGGAAATAATCATTTTTTTTTAAATACGAAAGTCTCCACTTGAGATTTTGTTGTATTACATAAAAGATTTAACCATTTGATATAAGCCCTAACTTTGAATAACCATTTAACATCTTTCAACTAACTTTGTCATTTTTTTAATTACCTATTATTTTGATTATGGTTCCGAAACATGATACGTCGCGTTTTGCAGTTTTTAGTATATATATATATATATATATATATATATATATATATATATATATATATATATATATATATATATATATATATATATATATATATATATATATATAGAGAGAGAGAGAGAGAGAGAGAGAGAGAGAGTTAGGATCAAATAAGAAGTAATCTTAAAATAAGAAGTGATAAGAAGTAATATAACTGCATATCCGAGATGCACCGATCTAAATTAAATGCATCCCTAATATGTTAGATGCATCATAATGTGTTTCCTAGCTTTTAATTAGATGCATATACCTATATGAGATGCATTTCACGATGCCTCTTTAATTTTGTTCCTCTACATGTGGCCAAATCATAAAAATCAAGTTACATCGTTTTCATTTCAAAATAACTTTCGAAACTCAAGTAGGTGCATCTAAATTAATAGAGATACATCTAATTCAAGTCGTTGCATCTCAAATGTATGGTTATAGTCACTTCTTACCACTTCTTATTTTAATTTACTTCTTACTGGATCCCTTCCNATTTTTTTTTTTTTTTTTTTTTTTTTTTTTTTTTTTTTTTTTTTTTTTTTTTTTTTTTTTTTTTTTTTTTTTTTTTTTTTTTTTTTTTATATATATATATATATATATATATATATATATATATATATATATATATATATATATATATATATATATATATAGGATAAAATAAAAAGAATAATAAAAATAAGAAGAATAAAAAGTAATCACAACCACACATTCTAGATGCACCTACAAAAATAGATGCATCTTCATTCAAATTTTCCCTCCCAAATTAAAATGTGTGGCTAGAATTACTTCTTACCCTTCTCATTTTAATTATTCTTCTTATTGGATATATATATATATATATATATATATATATATATATATATATATATATATATATATATATATATGGTTTAAATCAAGGGGTGGTACGTTTGTTTTGACCATTCTGACTTCTTATTCCTTTAAACGGGTAGCATGCATAGTTTACATTCAACATCGATAACTTGGAAACAGAAAAATAAATTGCAAATTTGAAGAATCATATCAATCCCCTTAATCCAAACACAAAAAAAATACTACAATTGATAACTTAAGCCCCAAAAACTAGCGTATCATGGGTCATGACTAGTAATAGATCATTTAAGGGAAACATCTTTAAAAATGTACAATACTTGTCACAAAAATTAATTTCGTGTAGCAAACAAAAAAAAAATAGCTTTTTGATGTACTGACCTTACATTTTTTGGCATTTTTTATGTACTATTGACATTTTTGCCCCTCAAAATATTAAAAATTCAAGGGCAAAAAAGTCACGAAAATACATCAAAAAGTATAAAAATGAAAGTTCAGTACATCAAAAAGCTATTTTTTTTGTACGCTACACGAAAGTAATTTTTGTGACAAGTATGGTACATTATTAAAGATTTTTCCCATCATTTAATGTTATAGATGAAAACATTGTCAATAACAATTATCAATGTTGGCTGAAGGATTGTATTAAACGGTTATCCAAAATTAAGTGATTTAATTAAATGGTTAAACAATATTAAGGATAAAATCATTACTAGAAAAATGTTAAGGTTTTCAAACCAACATTAAAAGTTATGTGATTTTCTTGATGGTCAAACAAAGATAAGGTTAAAAATGTTAAGAGTTTCAAAAGAAAAACAAAAAAANAAAGGTTAAAAAAAGTGTAAGTGGTTAAATCAATTATTAACCAAAACTTAAAGAATTAAATCATAATTAGTAGCTTTCTAAATGATACGTAGTAAGATGCATATAGGGACCATACATGAGCTATTTTGGGCAAATGCGAATCACCCGCTAATCAAGCTTATCACCCGCTCATCATACATCTATCACATTAAATATACATTAAAGATACAGCTAAGGCTAAATGGCTAAGATAAATGTACAGCTAACAAAAAGTACTACATCGAAATAGTTAAGACTAACTAAAAGTTTGGTGTAAAAAATGAGACCCAAATTATTAGTTAATAGGACAACATGTAGAAACAAAACATTTCAATTTAATAAGACCATGCACTCCCTAAACTATAAAAAGGGTCTTATTTTAATTTTTATCCACAAACATAAGCTACAAAGTAGAAAATATATACAGATTTAATTAGACTCAAATTCAAGATCAATACAACATACAAGGCAAGTATATACCATAACAAATGTTTATAAAGGTTCAGGAATTTCATCAAACTCTCTTATTGTGTTATCTTGTGATTCACGTTTTTTACTTGATAAACAGATATCTTTGGTTAAAGAAGATCTTGCTCACCTCAAAATCCCCCTTGAAAACATACTATCTTCCACCAACAACTTTGGCACATATGGAGAACATTATCAGGAATACACGGGACAACTCTGGTGGTCCGATGACTTGATTGATATTTATGCACGGAAGTTAGAAAGGGGAAAAGATGGAGAGTTATGGATGGAGGTTTCATTGCTTTCTAGTCTCAAGCATAAAAATGTGGTTTCATTAGTTGGGTTTTGTGATGAGAATGATGATAAAATCATCATTACTGAGCGTGAGACCAGGGGAAATCTTGACAGATATCTGAGTAACCCGATGATGTTGACATGGGTGCGAAGATTGGAGGTATCTGTGGGTGTTGCACGTGCATTGAGCTACATTCATTATGACGAGGCACGCGATTTTAGCGTTATACACCAGAACATCAGCAGTAAAGCAGTTCAACTGAATAATGACTGGGAACCCAAGTTATCTAAATTTCAGCATTCCATGAAGATTAAAGCATCTGAAAGACACCATTCTTTCCATACTGATTCAGCTTGGTCTATGAAGGGGCATACAGACCCAACATATGAAAAGACTAATACTGTGAACCAAAAGTCAGATATCTACTCCTTTGGAATGGTATTGTTTGAACTACTTTGTGGAAGGGAATCAGTAATTAAAGATAAGGATAACAAGTATTTGGCTCCGGTGGCAATTTTTCATTATAGAGAGAAAATACTCGATGATATAATTGATCCAAAACTACGGAAACAAATGGATCCGCGATCGTTGAACATTTTTGCCGAAACAGCTTATGAGTGCTTGAGTGAAGAACAGTTGCAACGCCCAAATATGGATCAGATTGTCACAAGACTTGAGAAAGCGTTGGAACTTCAATTGGAATGGAAAAATGCAGTAAGATGGTTTTTTCTCTTTATGTTTCTAGTACAACTACTCTATAATACGAGTAATGTTTATTTACTTATTGTTGTATTTGTTGCCATTGATGCTAAAGGAACACTCATCAGTTGTGGCCGAAGTTGGAGAGACATCATCCAGTCATGAAAAGGTAATTACTAGTAATATTCTTTCTAGCTCTTGTTGTAAGCCACTGAAATCTTTAAAAAGGAGGAAAATGTCAAAATAAGAGAATGGATAAAGATGCGAGTAAAGAAGGGGCATAATTATTTGTACACAGAAAAAGAATATTGCTAATGTTTAAAAAACAATGTTTGTGGATTGCTTAAAATAAAGAGTGACTGGAAATGGTTTTCAATGTTGTTGGGTACTTCTCAAAAAAATATCTAATATTTTGAGGTTCAAAAAAAAATAAAAAAAAAAAAAGAAAAAGAAAAAAAAAAAGAAAAAAAAAAGTGGGTACTACTAGACAAGGATATAAATGTCTTTTCCAGTTAATACTTTGTGTACAAATACACTCCATTCACATGTCACTCGCCTAAACTAGTATATTTGTCTTAAAGGTAGATGGTGGTTGTGAGTTATGGTTAAATTGAGGTTCAAGTTATACATGCAAAATCTTTTCCATGTTGACCCAAATCACTTTTGCAAACAATTTTTGCAAAATCTAACTATTTTACAGAATGATACACATTCATGATCCCCTCTTATGCTTAGCACTTCACCATATTTTCCTTTTGATTAATGTTAAAAATGAATGATTAACCTCACTGGAAGTGTTCCACTCTATAAATCTGCACATTTCTAAATGTTGTCGTCTTTGGTACATATAGGGATCAGCTAGTCACTTCACATCCACAGGAATTGAATCCAATTCCAGCAAAAAGACAATGTCTTCCCGAAAAGACCTTTCTTACTTCAGGTTTCAAGATATAGATTCCGCAACCAACAAGTTTGCTCCTGATAATATGATCAAAAAAAAAGGAGCTGTATGGGTTTATCAAGGCCGTGTGTTGCATTCCAAACAGTTGATCGATATTGTTGCTCGGAGCGATGAGAGAAAAAAGTTTGAGGTGGAGAGTTGGATGCTTTCTAGTCTCAGTCATAAGAATCTAGTGTCTGTTATTGGGTTTTGTTATAGCTTTACGACTACCATATACAAGAAGGAGGCCCATGGAAGTCTCAACAATTATCTAAGTGACAAGACCCTTACATGGATGCAAAGGTTAAAGATATGCGTTGGTGTCGCAAACGCATTGAGCTACATCCATTACGATGTTGGGCGCAATTTTAGTATCATACATTGCAACATCAAGAGCTCGAAAATTTTACTTGATGACAAGTGGGAACCCAAGTTATCTGGTTTTGAACTTGCATTGAAAAATACGGTAGCTCGAAGGCACCGTCTTCTTCTTACTCCTGATGTTATTGAGAATGTATACATGGACCCAAAATATAAAAAGACTGGCGGTATGACCCACAAGTCAGATGTGTATTCATTCGGTGTTGTATTATTCGAAGTCTTGTGTGCAAGGAGTGCAGTTCTACATGATGAAGAGTTGGAAGAGGGGTTATTAAGTCAAGTGGTCAAATCTCATTTGGATGATATGATTGATCCATATTTACGAAAACAGATCGACCCAGAATCATTCAAAATCTTTTCAGAGACGGCATATGATTGCATACAAGAGGAACGGGCGAAGCGTCCGCATATAGATCAGGTTGTCAAAAGACTTGAGAAAGCTTTGGAACATCAGTGGAACCGTGAAAATCCAGTTGACCGTACATCATTCAATCGCTTGAAGGTAATTAATTAATGTCCTTAAACTTTTAATTTTAAGCCAATTACGGAATATCCTATTTAATAAACTAACTTATATTATTAATTGTGACGTGTGATTTAATAACATATAACCACTATATCTTCATTATACCATTTTTTTTTATTTAACAAAGAGATGAGTAAAAATGTGAAAAAGAATTATGACATGCTTAAATGGTCTGTACATTCAGGCTAACCATTCACCTCCTGAATTTAACTCATTCAACCAACTAAATGTGTCACCCTTATTGCATGTTTTTAACTTTTAAACATAGCACTTAGGGCTTCAAATAGCAAGACCCTTTACATTATTGTGTATTTTAACATTGTATTTTACGAGGAAAGTACGGTCCGCGCTTCCTTGCGGGTACAAGTGACTAAGACATTGTACGTCATTTTGGTTGACATGTGCATAATTTTTTCCTTATACTTATATGCCTTATAGACTCGTGGGGGTTAGGTTCTTGTTCATGCAAAATTTTCACATTGTAATATTTGATTTGAATTGACATCGTCAATGATAAACTCTTGAAAATTAAACATCCAATTATCTTTGAGTAAAAGTTAAATAAATATGACAATTTCGTTTCTTTTGTTCTAAATAAACAATAAATGGTTAAGTGTGAAGAAAAAAAAAAAGAAAAAGAAAAAGAAAAAGAAAAAAACTTTAATACAATTTATCAAAGAACTTATATTAAAGGGAGCTTTTATATAATTTATCATGAAAACGGAACAGGGGTACGTTTGTAATGAATGGTAACTCAACCCCGTTATAAATTCTCTAAAAGGACACCAAATGATCATTTAGTAAAACTTTAAATAGTCTTAAATTAAATGAAAAATTATCAAATCCTACATTAAACCCTCTAAAGTTGAGGGGCTTAAAAGACATTTGTAAGTATAACGAAAAAAAATAAGGAAATGAAATTGTAATTAAAACTGAACAAAGTATTCAAGTTTCAGGGGTTTTATAAAAAGTTTATAACAGAACAGGCTATGTCTTTCTAATGAATAGTGATTTTAAGCTCCTTATATTTTCGGGCAAAAGGTACGTAAATGTATTATACTTGTCATTTAAACATTTTATATGTATCATACTAAAAAAATTGCATCTATGTGCGTTAAAGTTTCTTTTTGTGACATTTTTGTGTACTCATGAAATTTTGTGACATTTTTACCCTTTAGGTTGATATACATGAATGGTCCCTGGATTGGCAAATATTGCAACAACCGTCCTTTTTTTTATTAAAAACAAAAAAGATTTTGAATTTTATTTGCTCGATTTAAAATTTTCAATTTATTTTTTTCAAAAACGAAAAAAAAAAAAAAAATCTAAAATTTGTTTTTCGAAAAAAAATTATTACAATTTTATTTTTTACAAAAGAAAAATTGAAATATTTTCGCGTTGTCATCCACTTTTTTCCGTTTCTATACGTTATCTTTCGGTTTTATATGTTTTTATCCGTGTTCGTCCGCTTTTATACATTTTCGTTTGTTTTTCTTACATTTTCATATGTTTTATACGTTTCGTTTTTCTTGTGGGGATGACATGTGTCACCTTGCCACATCACCTCTTCCATCGAGCACTAAAAAATTCATTTTTTTGAAAAAAATAAAATCGAAAATTTATTTTTCTCAATAAAAAATTTTAGAATTTTTTTCGAGCAAAATTATTCAAAATGTTTTTGGAAAAAATAAAATCGAGAATATTTTTTTTTCAAAAAAAATCGAGCAAAGAAAATTCAAAATTTTTTTCTGAAAAAAATAAAATCAAAATATTTTTTTTTCGAAAAAAAAATCGAGCAAAAAAAATTCAAAATTTTATTTTGAAAATAATAAAATCGAAATATTTTTTTTCAAAAAATAAATTTTTGAATTGTTTTTCGTTGTTGAAAAAAATAAAATCGAATTTTTTTTTTCGAAAAAAAATCGAGCAAAAATAATTCAAAATATTTTTTTTAATTAAAAAAAAAAAAAAAAAAANNNAAAAAAAAAAAAAAAAAAGCACGGTTGATGCAATATTTGCCAATCCAGGGACCATTCATGTGATTCAACCTAAAGGGTAAAAATGACACAAAATTTCATAAGTACACAAAAATGTCACAAAAAGAAACTTTAATGCGCATAGATGCAATTTTTTTAGTATGATACATATAAAAGGTTCTAATGACAAGTATAATACATTTACGTGCCTTTTGCCCTATATTTTCTATTAATGTAATATAGTTAAGTATTTCATAAACTAGAATATTAAATTAGAGCTAAAATATTTTTATATAAAACCAATTTTTTGTAATGAATGTGGAGGATATGAAAGTATGAAATAATTTGTTATATAAAATTCTTATAATGGTTTCATCTTGAATGCATAGAGAAGATTTTTTCAATGTATAAATCTTAAAAAGTAATGATGTAACAAGCGTTTTTCAAATTGAAAATCTGTATTCAAAATAATAATATATAAATTTTTATTATTCCATAATCATTTTTGTGAAATTCTTGAATACACAATCATAGTACTATTTTACCGTTTACAAAAGATTAAATGTAAGACCATAATTAACCGTTTTAGGGGGAAGTTTCATGCATGGGTATGGTTTAAGGACTTAAAAATGATCATAAGCTGCGGGTTTTCTAAAAGCGTGGTAATTTGCACACACCATGTTTTGATTCACGCACTTAATTGGATGATTTAAATAATTGTACATATGTCACATAATGCATATCATACATTTATCTTGATGTGTGCAAATAAAAGGTAGTTTTTGAAAATTACCTCCACTTCTAAAATCAACAACCACCTTAGTGGGTATTACTATTCTTTTCCTAATTTCACCAATGACCAACTTTATTTTTTCTATTTTTTTTTAATAGTTTTGTCCCTTCGCACAGACACTAATAAAATGTTACTATTTCGTCACTTTTTCTAGAAACGGCAAAAGAATTTTACAAATGGCACCCCAAGAAGGGAAACCACCAACTTTTTCTAGAAACGGCAAAAGAATTTTACAAATGTTACCATTCTCATTTTAATTTTTCTTATCATTTGATGCTAGCATAACTACTATCCTTAAACTTATGCCTATTTCATTTTGAAACATGCCATTTTACCCTCTCATAATCTTCATTTTCAGTTATGACACACGTCTTGATCTTTTCATAAGACATATCCTTAGACATTAGTTTTGGGAATGAAATCATTTTCCTACCAGTTAACTTGAAACAGATCAACTGTTGCTTTTGAACGTTTTCAAATTCTTTTTTAAAACTTTTGTGTTATTTCACTCCAATCCTTACTAGCATTAATGAGGTGCTGCAAACCTCCATAATAATGTTGCAGGGGAAGAACTTGGAACACTTGAGGATTGGACTACATGATATAAACGAGGCTACCAAGAATTTTGATGACGCATACTGCATCGGGTCTGGCGGATTCGGTAAAGTATACAAAGCAGATCTTGAACATTTTGATAGCAGTAATTCCTCATGGATAGAAGTGGTGGATAAATGTGATTTACCAAGAAAACGAAGCACGGTAGCCATAAAAAATTATTACAATTTTATTTTTTACAAAAGAAAAATTGAAATATTTTCGCGTTGTCATCCACTTTTTTCCGTTTCTATACGTTATCTTTCGGTTTTATATGTTTTTATCCGTGTTCGTCCGCTTTTATACATTTTCGTTTGTTTTTCTTACATTTTCATATGTTTTATACGTTTCGTTTTTCTTGTGGGGATGACATGTGTCACCTTGCCACATCACCTCTTCCATCGAGCACTAAAAAATTCATTTTTTTGAAAAAAATAAAATCGAAAATTTATTTTTCTCAATAAAAAATTTTAGAATTTTTTTCGAGCAAAATTATTCAAAATGTTTTTGGAAAAAATAAAATCGAGAATATTTTTTTTTCAAAAAAAATCGAGCAAAGAAAATTCAAAATTTTTTTCTGAAAAAAATAAAATCAAAATATTTTTTTTTCGAAAAAAAAATCGAGCAAAAAAAATTCAAAATTTTATTTTGAAAATAATAAAATCGAAATATTTTTTTTCAAAAAATAAATTTTTGAATTGTTTTTCGTTGTTGAAAAAAATAAAATCGAATTTTTTTTTTCGAAAAAAAATCGAGCAAAAATAATTCAAAATATTTTTTTTAATTAAAAAAAAAAAAAAAAAAAGCACGGTTGATGCAATATTTGCCAATCCAGGGACCATTCATGTGATTCAACCTAAAGGGTAAAAATGACACAAAATTTCATAAGTACACAAAAATGTCACAAAAAGAAACTTTAATGCGCATAGATGCAATTTTTTTAGTATGATACATATAAAAGGTTCTAATGACA
>LBNU01028633.1:14269-31462 GCA_014162995.1 Artemisia annua | reverse complement strand
CCCATGACACCCTAAGAAGGTGTATGGTAGATTAAGAGTGGTTTTGAAGTTGATTGGAATAGATTTGGGCAAGTTATAAACTAGAAAATCCAATTTTAGACACTATATAATAAGGTTCTGTCCATTTTTGCAAAACGTGGGAAAATTAGTAGACCTGGGGTCTTTTTGGCTTAAATATTTAGAAAATACTTTCCGAAACGAAACTATGGCCGAAAACGGGGATAAAAACGGGTTTATAACGAAAAAGATATGATATAAACAAGTTGCATAACTAAAAGGGGTAATTTCTGAAAAATAGTGTGCTGATGCATAAGTTTTGCGGACCAAAACGAGACCCTAAACCAAATTAAAATGCACCAACATGTTCAAAATATGTAAGTTCACTGTAACACCTTTCCGGGAATATAAAGAACATGGAAAACGGGCTTATAACGACAAAGATGCAAGCGTTTGAACTTAGACGATTTTTACAAATTTCCTTCAACACTATTATTATTATTTTTGCCACTAAACAGTTTTTGCGACGCACCACTTTCTCGGCTGTTTTTCTCCATGATCAGTATGGTTTGAGTCCGAGCCGTAGTTTTATGAAATCAAGATCTTCCAGCAAGCTTTTCAAATCAATTGGCCGTTCGTCGAATAGACTTATAACGAATAAACTACAGCCTCATCTTTTTACCCAAAAATCCTTTCAAAGTTATTATTTTGACAGCTTTTACTATAATAGAATTTTTCCAACACATTATATTTTCAAGTAACAACATTGGAAGCAATATTTCTTAATCATCGAGGCGCGTATGATTAAGAGTCAAATGAGACGACATTTAGATATTGATGCAAGGTTTTCAAAAACGCCAAGCTCCTGTTTTAACACTCAACGTACATTACTTCGCGACTACTTTTACCAAGTCATTGGACCTATTTTCTCAAGTTTGGAAAATGTTACTTTTGCAACGTAAACACTATATTTGCCGATAGAACACCAAACAAGGATCGTGGAGTACCGTTCCATCATATTTACATGGAAAGTGTTTATTAACTTAACGAGACGCCAAAAATGTATTTTTCGACGATAAACATTATTTTCAAGTTTCACGAGTGGTATCGATAACATACGTATTTGCATGTGCAACATCGTTTCATTTCTTACATTAGAACCTATCGTTCATATTAGGTTGTGGTTAGAGATCGTGCCTCATTTCATTGCATCTACTCTTGTCATCGTAGCTATCGCACCAGGAGAGTTCATGCCCCCTATTTTCACTTGTTTTATAACTGTTTTGGGGGAGAATACATGCTCGTTTTTACATGAATGCAATATTTGTTTTACTTGAACATGCTACTGCTTACTTAAACACCAATTGCCTTACTCAAACGTTTGCGGTTTACCCAAATGCTTTATGTGTTTACATGTTACAACCTACATTTCACGGGTATGTGTGATTACCTACATTTCATAGGTATGTGATACCTACATTTCATAGGTATGTGATACCTACATTTCATAGTTATGTGTGATTACCTACATTTCATAGGTATGTGTGATTACCTACATTTCATAGGTATGTGATACCTACATTTCATAGGTATGTGATACCTACATTTCATAGGTATGTGTGATTACCTACATTTCATAGGTATGTGTGATTACCTACATTTCATAGGTATGTGATACCTACATTTCATAGGTATGTGTGATTACCTACATTTCATAGGTATGTGATACCTACATTTCATAGGTATGTGTGATTACCTACATTTCATAGGTATGTGCGATTACCTACATTTCACGGGTATGGGATACCTGCATTGCCTGGGTATGGCATGATACCCTTACATTACATGGTTGCATATTTACGCTTATCTTTGACTTTTGGCTCAAATATTACAATTGTTTACATAAACCAAAACATGTTTGGCGGTGGGTTGTAAACACACAGGTTGCAAGTCTTGTTATGGCCGAAACTTGGAACCGGGTGGATTTACAATGCCTTCGCTGGGAAATCTTCATCCTAATGCAATTCATTTTCACTAAACTCTATGAACTCACCAACCTCGTGTTGACACTTTAGCATGTATTTTCAGGTATGATGCAATGGCACGCTACCGGAGGTTTTGGCAGGGCATGGCATGGTCATAGAAGACTCTGATATTCATACAGGGACCGTTTTAAACTATATCTTAAAGGGCCTACTTCCACATCACTTTTAAGAATGTAAACTTAACATTTTGTTTAAACGATTTTATTCGAAATGATTGAAATGAAAACTGTTCTTTGCACTTGTGTTGTGGTACCAATTGAGTTACACCCCAGCTATATGTAAGCTTCCGCTGGACCCGATTTTGGGGGTGTGACAGTTAGCAGCATATATGAAAGTACAATAGAAAGTTTTTTTAGTACTTATAACTTCTACAATATAAAGCATTGACTGACCTGATTTATGAATTTGATGACATAGAACATTATTAGCATCCCAGCCAACTGCTATTCTACATCCTTTACTGCTTTGCACAATATTAGTTTGCCACTGCCAACTTCCAAATATATTCATACACACCTTTTCAATCCTATTTTTCTTCATATGAGTTTCCAAAATAGCACATTTATTCAGTTTTTCATTCCAAATGAGATTCTTGACTTCATTCTGTTTTGATACTGTTCCTAAACCTCTGATATTCCAGGATGCAACTTTCAAATCCATATCAAGCTTTTGACAAGAAACTGCTTCCCTCTCCATAAACTTCATTCTCTGCCATAAACTTTGCAGTCCCACTTTTATCAATATACACATCATTCTCATCTAATTCTATACTTTCTATATCTTCATCAAGGATAACTTGCTTCTTATTCTTCCCATGTAACCTTTCCCAGCATTCCAAAAAATACTCATTCATCTCCTTAGACCATTTGCTCTTGACATTTGATGCAGGCTGTATTTTCAGTTTTGCATAGTTTTCCGCATCATCCTTTTCCTTTTTATTCAACTTCCCTTTATACCCTTCATCATCCAAATCTTCCAACACAGAGTACTTATTAGCAGTATTTCTTACTTCTTTAACCACCTCCTCATCAACATTCCAGACTTTTTTATTCTTTGGCGTATTTGGCATTTCCTGGTTCTGATTTTCATTTGACACTGTGTTGTCTTTCTTTCTGTATATAGGTTTTGGCACTTCAGACTTTTTCCCTATATACTGTCCTCTATACTTCCGCTGATTAAACCCATATCCTTTTGTAACATTACATTTTTTTCCTTATTTTTACGCACAAAACCATCATTATCTCCTTTTCTTCCCTGATTATTATCCAACTTATTGCCATTATCCATACTTTTCTCCTTAGCAGAATTCTCATCATCACTAGTCCTAGGCCTACTCTTGCATTGATTCAAACTGTGTCAAAAAACTTTGCAATGATCACACTTAATTGGCTTCCATGAGTACTCCACACTAATTCTTTTAGTTTTAAACACAACTCCATTATTTCCTCTATATTGGACTACGATAAACTCTTTAAAGTCATGACTAGCCTGTACTTCAACTAACACTCTAGCATATCCAAGCCTTCCTTTCCCAAACTGACACATCTGTGTTGTCATGTCATCTATGATTAGTGGCTTACCAAGGTAACTAGCAAGCTTACTAATTCCTTGAACAGTCCAAGCTTCCAATGGTGTATCATACATTTTAACCCATAATGGCACACTCACTGGTTCCCTCTTCTCAAAACAAACATCAGGATTCCATTTCTGCACTAACAATGGTCTGCCCCCCACCATCCAAGGACTATTTTCAATCACAGTATTCAAACCCTCTTTATGCTTAAATTTGAAACAAAATACCTCATTGCTAGTAGTAAACATTTCCCCCAATCCATACTTACCCCACATTCTCATAAGATTGTATTTCAGTTCACTAAAACTCATTTTGCTACCCACAAAATACCCACACACAGTAAGGTCCCATTTGGCACTTCCCAACATCACAAGCTTTTCATTAAAGATTACAACCTCTGAACCATCCTCACATGTAACAGGTGGTTCATAGCACAGTTTATTATCATATTCAGCCTTATTATCACTCACAATATTGGCATATGAACTTTTTGTCTTAGCATTGCTTTCAAGTACACTAGAGGATGCAATAGGTGACTTACATTCTTCCTTATCAGCTTTGTTTCCACCATTAACATCAACCTTCAGAGCCATATCCTTATCTAACCCAGTTACCACTTCCTTAACCATATCACCTATATTCACTTCACATTATTGTGTAGCCTCAACAACATTATCATTTCCATTCATCTCACTTGTATCAACCTCTTTCTCCTTCTCACAGCCTCAACAACATTATCATTTCCATTCATCTCACTTGTATCAACCTCTTTCTCCTTCTCTACCACCAGTACAACAATCATCACTCACATTCTTCTCTCCTGCACTTGTCTCCTTTCTATTCACACTATCCTTAAGAGTTAACATATCTTCACTTATGTAGTCGATGTTAACACGGGCTAGTACATGATTTCACCAATTCTTCCAAGAGAATATATTGAGTTCCTTGAAACCAACTTATTCCCTCTAGTAATAATATGATTACTATTACTATTATTACTACTATAATTTTAGTTGTTGTTATACATTATGAAATAGTAATAAAGAATCACCTATTATTTTACTACATTTTTTTAAAAAATAAAGATTTTGCTATTTGTAACCTTAATTGCTATGTTTAATAATATTAAAAACATGCAATAAGGGGTGATATATTTATTTGGTTGAAAAATCTTAAATTTAAAGGATGAATGGTTATTCGAAAGGTACAAACAATTTATGCAAGTCAAAATTTCTTAAACATTAATGGCTACATTTAGCATTTTCCTTTAAATAAATATAAGATACCATACTTTTCTCTAAGGTACATTTTAGAAAAACTGTTTTTAAGTAAACATCTACTAAATTTAGCATTTTCCTTTAAATAAATATAAGATACCATGCTTTCTCTAAGGTACATTTTAGAAAAACTGTTTTTAAGTAACCATATACTAAATAAATAGATGAATCATATCTTAATATACGTGTTCAGAAAAAATATCTTAATATAATAATATATTTAGACATGAAGTTATCTCTTATTCAAAGTCAATGCATGACTTCTTAATTTTATGTGTAACATTAATATTGGCATTCAAGTTTGGCCATGTTCCGATGCTTCCATTTTAAAGATTGTAAATTGTGTGGGTCAATGAAATTTAGAACCATTCAAGGGTGGCCTAGTAGCAAAGGGGTTTGAGACTATTACTCTAAAATGTGTGATCAAGTTCTATTCGTCACGCCAACCTTCTGAAAAATGAGGGCTTTACCAAGTTGAAAGTTGTTAATCCATTTTCTATGATTTAAATCAATGTTCACACCACCAGTTAGCTTCAATAGAAAACATAGGGAATGTGCACATCTTCCATTATGTATCTATATAAATCTGCTTCGGCCCATATCGAAATCACACAGTTGACAAAATACAATCAGTTAAAGATGAATCATATTCTGCAAGTTATAGTTCTAATTCTAGGCTTTATCTCCTATCAACATCAAGCCATAGCACAATCTGAACTACCTTACAATTCCTTTTTTCTTCCACTAAACAAACATACAGATGCTGCTAAGCCGCTCTACAGTGCTCAGATCATGAGAACAAATACAAACTACCTTATAGACATCAATGCTCCTTTCTCATGGTTTGGCTGCTGGCCCACCTGGAATATGCAACCGGGTAATTATTGCCCTGGCATTTGTACCCCTGCCGTCTCTTGCTACGAAAATATATGTAACAAAGTGCGAATTTCTTCCTCTTCTAAAAGTCCTTCCTGCCCTCCGGCCCAAGATTCAGATTATGAGGGAGAGTGCTACTGCCCCTACAATGTGGTGGACTCACTTGACGGGAGATGTGTTATAAGCTATCTCAGCAATGACACTTTTGATGTGAAGACAAGTAATGGAAGGAACCCTCTTCCTCCTATCTATTCTGCTAATGCTAACGTGGGTTGTGTTGATCCATCTACGGCATTTCAATCATACCCTAAAGATGTTACTGGTGTCATGGCGTTGTCAACTTCCCCTTATGCATTACCAGCTTCCTTAAATCAACCACCACTTAATAAAACATTGTCTCTATGTCTTCCTAGCTCAACTGCGGCTCATGGGATACTATTTTATGGAAATGGTCCTTATTATCTTTCGGATGTTGATGTAAGGGGTTTACTCTCTTATACTCCGTTACTGAAGCGTCCTGATTCTTTTGGATACTTTATCGGTGTCAATTCTTTTGTAATAAAAAAGAGGTCTGTTGACCTTCCAGGAAATACCACTGCCAAGCTTAGCACAACCGAGCCTTACACAACTCTTAGAACTGATATCTATAATCCTATGGTTAGGAGGTTTTCATTGGTTACAAAGCGAATCCCAAAAGCAAATCCAATCGCACCATTTAGCCTTTGTTACAGCACCTCCACAAATGGTACCCAAGCTGCTTTAAAAGTTCCTGATATCGATATCAATCTCCAGGATGGAAAGAAGTGGACTATATCCACTGCTAACTCGATTAAACAAATAACAGAAGATGTGGCGTGTCTGGCCTTTGTTGATGGTGGTGCAAAAAGTGAACATGCTATTGTTATTGGAACACATCAGTTTGAGGATAACTTTCTGCTGTTTGATTTAGAGAATTCAACTTTTGGATTCAGTTCTTCGTTACTACGTAAGCAGACTTCTTGTGCAAATTTTGACTTCACCATGCATGATTAGCGGTTGATGCTGCTGCAAAAAGCTTCTGCGAATGTATATCCAAAAATAATAATGATTGTTTGCTTAATGTACCATTTCCATTCATCCAGATCACTATGTATTGTACTTATTAAATGACTTCTACTGCGTCCCATGTTTAATAGTAAAAGTCCTTGTTCATGTTCCTCAATTAAAGTCGATGCATGGAATTAAAGCAAGTTATGAAAACCAATCATGCAATATAGAAAATGATAATGATGTCAAAAAATTCCCTAATCAATCTATATTTGCAGTTTGAAAAAATAAAGGCATCGCCAAAGTTAATTATATACGAATGAGTGCACAGATGACCAGCAACGACACCAATTACCCATTGCTGTTGCCAAAGAACTAAACGTTAATAAACAAATAAACTTACGATGTAAAATTTTCTTATCATGTAATCATAAGAATATATAATTCAACTTTTATATACCCAGTGAAGCGTGTATTTGTTATCCTAGCTATTAATAGTTACCAACAATCACTCATCAAGCCATTTCTTTCACACGGATGATGGATATGGTTAGTGATGCAAGAAACCTAGTTTGGTTTGGTGTAATGATCCGTGTAAGGCGTATGCTAGCCTATGGTTAGGTACGTGCATGGGCTGTTTTGGTTTCTGTCGTATATATATGTACTTGTTCCGATCCCTAGCTTCACTCTAGTTTCATAATACATTTCTTTTTTTCACTGTGAAGATAATTGAAGCTAACAAAAATTTTGCATTTTTCTAATAGTCTCACGCAGATGATGTGTATAAGCACATATCATCAAAGTTTTGCATATACTACATATTACGTAATTCAGATTGTAGAGTTAACAATCATCATTGATTGCAAACAAATACAAATTTTTTTCTTAGGCATCAGCTAATAATGCAAGGTTCTGTAAACAATAAACAAAAAGATCCTGCCCAACATAAACTGATGATGCACTTCCTTATAACTTCCTGAAAAGATATATCCAATTGCTGGTAAGATACCCTAGTGTCTCAGGTATCTTTTAATAAAATTATTTAAGAAAGAATCTACTAAAAACAGATAATCCATATCTTGATTACTTAATTTAGCATTAAGCTTATATATTTTTCAAGGTCAAAAACATGACTTATTTTATGTGTAATATTCAGGTATTTAAGTCATGGCCAATTGGCCATGTTCAAATGCTTACACTTAGAGATTGTGAGTTGCGTGTGTATTAATCCATTAAACCGTGAACAATTTTTTTAGTTCAGTGTCAAATAGTATAACTTAAATCAAGTCTTCATAAATTAGCAAAAATATATTAATGATTTTGATCCATGAACTTTTTCTTTGAATAAAGGATATTACTTCATGAACAATCTTTTAGACCATTTGAAAGAGGTTAATTGTTCTTAAAGAAATCAACTTTGATTGCACCGTGAATTTCTATAGTTTGAATCCATAATACCAATTCCATCAAATTGGCTTCAATAAAGAAATGGGATAATGGTATAAATATGTATCAAAATTGGCTCTTTTCCTATTATGAAACTTCAAGGGAATAAATTACCCTAACAAGAGAAAAACTCTTAAAACTTAATTTAATCAACCAAAAATGGTTTAAAAGCAATAAAACCTGAACCTTGTATTTACATGGATGAAAAGAAAGAGCTAAAACTATTAGAATAGGACTAGGAATACTTTCCTAATCATGATCTAAACCTAAAAACCGTCCCTAAAATATTAAAATTACAAAATTAACCCAAAGACTTAAAACTCGAAAAATAACTTGAGGCCACATTATAGTGTCAAGTTGCAACGCACTGCCCTTCTGATCCTTAGTTGCCAAACTTGCTTCCGTCTGCAGTTCCTTTGTGCTTCTTTTCCCTGTTAAATAGATACCTATCTAAGTAATTAACGCGATATAAATTGATCATCACTTCCAGAAATGTACAGTATATTAGTAAGATGTCCTACTTTCTATTAGGTGCATTTTAATATGCCTGATGTAAAAAANAAGATCTGACTTCTGTAGGTGTAACATTTAGGCTTCTAAGTTATAATGACCATGTTACATTTAGAGATTGTGAGTTGTGTATGTATTAATCCATTACTTCATAAACAATCTTGTAAGTTTCAGTATCATATATAACTTAAATCAAGTCCTTATAAATTAACAAAAAGATATTATGATTAATCGATAAACATTTCCTTTAGACAGAGGATATTAACCCATTTCTTCATGAACAATTATTTTGACCAACAACTAATTCTTCCTTTCAACAGAGGAAATTAATCCATTTCTTCATGAGCAATTTTGTTGACCAACTTAAAAATAAACTAACTTTATAAGTTGCATATAGGTTAAATCAATGCATCTTCAAGCAAATGATTTAGCTAGCTTCAATTGAAAACATAGAGAATGTGCACATGTTCCATTATGTATCTATTTAAATCTGCTTTGGACCCATACCAAAATCACACAGTTGAGAAAATACAATCATTCAAACATGGTTCATCCTCTACAAGTTATAGTTCTTTTCTAGCCTTTGTCTTACATGATGCCTTACCACCATATTATCAACAACCTTACACTTCCTTTTTTTGTTCCGTAAACAAGCACGCTGATGCTGCTAAGCCGCTCTACAGCGCCCAGATCACCACACAAGACACGAACTTACAATATGTACAATCAAACTACCTTATAGACTTAGATGCTCCTTTTACATTGCATGGTTGCTATCTCCAATGGGATATGCATCAAGGTAGTTGCCTTCCGGGCACAATTTGTACTCTTCCTGTCTCTTGCTATGACAAACAATGTAACTACGTGCGAACTTCTTACTCTTCTAAAGTCCTTCCTGCCCTCCGATCGAAGATTCAGATTACGAGGGAGAGTGCTACTGCCCAATCAATGTGGTGGACTCGCTGGACGGGAGATGTGGTCGAGGCTATCTTAACTATGACACTTTTTTATGAAGGAAAGTAATGGAAGAAACACTCTTCCTTATTTTTATACTGCCGGTCATACTAACGCGGGTTGTGTTGATCCTTCTACGGAATTCCAATAATACCCTAAAGATGTTACTGGTGTCATAGCTTTGCCGACTTCCCCTAATGTGTTACCATCTTGTTTTAATCAACTACCACTTAATAGAACATTTTCTCTATGTATTCCTAGCGTATCTGTGGCTCTTGGAGTTCCGTTCTATGGAAATGGTCTTTATTATTTTCTTCCCAACTCAGATGTTGATGCAATGAGTTTCCTCTCTTGTACTCCCTTACTAAAACATCCTGATTCTTATGGGTACTTTATTTGTTGATGCATAATCTGGCGCGGACTGGATTCGACGACTCTCCTTGGGCCGTTAGTCGTCTTCTCGAGCCCTGAGTAGACCTGTCAACAAAAAGAACCCGTTAGGAGTGGACCCGAGGCCGTAGCCCCGGGATCCACCTCCGACGGTCAAGTTAGTATCGGTGCGATATAGCATAAGAATTAGGTTTAGGGTAACCTGTTGTATTCTGCGAAAAAGGGAATCTCAGCCCTATATTTATAGGGCATGGATTAGGGTTAGGCGTAGAGTGAGCCGCTGTCTGCGCGGGCCTGGCCCATTCCAGACGATACGTCCACAAGCCCCCCAAGTCTAGTGTGACATAGTGCATGGCTATGTTATGCTAGACTTAAGTTCTGTTCATGGCCGCGTAGGCCCAATCAACCATAACGGCATGGCACATGTGTGCGCAACTCGGGTGCGCACATGGGACGGATCATACTGCGCAGCCCACATGCGACAGTGTGCACTGGGATTGCGATTGTGATTGTCTCACAATGGTGAAGGTGGATCTCGTATGCTGCATCCTAGGTAAGGGCGTACCTTTTGTACCAGTAGCGATGCAGCATGGTGCGACAGAAGACGTGCTTCTGTGGCAGAAGTGCGCGCTGTGCGCGACAAGGATGCGCGCTGTGCGCGACAGAGGTGCGCGCTGTGCGCGAACATTACATCCGTCTTTACAACCGACAGAGGACGTCTCCCCTGCGGCAAGATGGTGCGAATATTTAAATCCGTCTTTGTACCGGGCTTGCAATATCTCTTACGTACGATCTGCTTCCAAATATGCCTGCGTGACTTGTACGGAAACAGTGGTATTATATACCCTGGTAGCCCCCCAAGTTTGATGGTGCTACTCTTGTAGGAGCATTAAACTTAGTTATTCAAATCCTGAAAAACACTTAATGCAAATATTAAAAGTATATGCCGCGAATCGCAACATATAAAACCTAATGAAGTAAAAGGTTAGCGTGAAGCAATATATAGCACATAACATATAAGAGAAGTAGTAGTGCGAATTACACCTATCGTGAGGTTTTACAAACTATACAAGCGAAGTAGCACGTAGCTAATCTGCGAACGCAGTACGCTCATGGCGATTGATTGATCTCTTTTTTTTTATTATTTTATTATTATTATTATTATTATTATTATTATTATTATTATAATAAAAACAATGGCGCGGATGGACACACCGTGACCGCGACTAATAGTTTCAATTGCATGTACAGACGCAGATGGATGTATCGTGACCGTGTAGACTCTAACGTTTGTGGATGATCGCAGATGACCACGGCTTTTTGTCTCGTGCGCTCATGGCGATTGACTAGCATCGTGGTGCCTGTACGTGACAGTGCGCTCATGGCGCCAATCTGCGAAGATGTCCGAACGCACGGCCTAACACGGGTAGATTAATCGTGACTGCGTTGTTCGAACGTGCAAACAAGCGCGAACAGGCATACCAACCGTAAAAACATTATGTGCGCGAATTAATCCGCGTCTAAAAGATAAAGTAGGTCCGATCGTGCGGACTTAATGCGGCTATAGGTAAAATCGTGTTTAACAAATTTAAAAGATTTACATAAAATCTTTTGAATATTTAAAAGATATCTTACCGATTTAAAAGATATGCACAAAAAATATTGGGATATCTTTTTTAATTTTTTTTATTTGTTTGGCTTGTCAAATACAAAACAGTATTTGCCCATGATGCTAGTCACAAAACAGTCGTATTCAAGATATGTTATTTATCAAATACAAAACTTATCAAGATATGTTATTTTGAATTTTGGACTTATCTTGAATTTTGGATTTTGGACGTATCACAAAACAGTAGGTGCCCATGACGAAATTCAAGATACGTTATTTATTCAAGATAAGTTTTAAAGTTACCGGCTTTTGAACTCGATGGTNTATATATATATATATATATATATATATATATATATATATATATATATATATATATATATATATATATATATATATATATATATATATATATATATAGTTGCCAGCCGCAACATTTGACCAAGGAAATAATGGAAAACAATTAACACTTTTAAGTATTAATCTTGTGTCAGTGAATAGAACAAGAAAACGATTTCGGTTTTTGTTTTGTGTCGTGTACAATACAAAGTTTTAAAGTTACCGGTTTTTGAACTCGATGGTTGCTTTCCGGTAATGTGAGAACATGAAACTTGTCGTAGTCATGTCCCACGGATGGCGCCAACTTGTTGATGCATAATCTGGCGCGGATTGGATTCGACGACTCTCCTTGGGCCGTTAGTCGTCTTCTCGAGCCCTGAGTAGACCTGTCAACAAAAAGAACCCGTTAGGAGTGGACCCGAGGCCGTAGCCCCGGGATCCACCTCCGACGGTCAAGTTAGTATCGGTGCGATATAGCATAAGAATTAGGTTTAGGGTAACCTGTTGTATTCTGCGAAAAAGGGAATCCCAGCCCTATATTTATAGGGCATGGATTAGGGTTAGGCGTAGAGTGGGCCGCTGTCTGCGCAGGCCTTGCCCATTCCAGACTCTACGTCCACATTATTGGTGTCAATTCTATCGTAATAAAAAAGAGGTCTGTTGACCTTCCAGGAAATACCACTGCCAAGCTTAGCACAATCGAACCTTACACAACTCTTAGAACAGATATTTATAATCCTGTGGTTAGGAGGTTTTTCATGGTTACAAAACGAGTCCCGAAAGCAAATCCAATTGCACCATTTAGCCTTTGTTACATCACCTCCACAAATGGTACCCAAGCTAACTCTATTAATCTCCAGGGTGGAAAGAAGTGGACTATATCAACTGCTAACTCTATTAAACAAATATAGTAACAGAAAACGTGGTGTGTCTGGCCTTTATTGACGGTGGTGCTAAAAGTGAAAACGCAATCGTTATTGGGACACATCAGTTCGAGGATAACTTTCTGTTGTTTGATTTAGAGAACCCGTCTTTTGGGATTAGTTGTTCGTTACTATGTAAGCAGAATTCTTGTGCAAATTTCAACTTCACCGCGATTAGCAATTGATGCTTAAAAGGCATCTTCATATTTGCATCTAAAACATAATTTTGTATCATTTCCATTCTTCCAGATCACTATATGTACGGCTTTTGCTCATTGCATGACTTCTAATATGGAAGATATTCAATTGTCCGATAATCACAATGTCTTGTACTTTTTATGTAAGTTATTTGTTAACAATTTAACAGTTTTTATGTGAAAAATCTTAATCAGTTCATCATACAACCAATTTTTGAATGAGTTCATCTGACACATGATTCGTCACTGTTGGAATTAAACCAACAAACCGGTGTTTTGAAGCAGAACCACGAATCACAAACTCCAACAAGAACCAAAGCCGACTAAGTATATGATCTCTTATGTCGCTCGGCTAGAAAACACACAAACAAAAGAATGCTCCCAAATAAGGTTTTATTGAGAACTAAGAAAATTAAAAGAGATACAATTTTGCCTCACCCATTACTTTCTTTTATTGAGATGAGGAGTGAGCAAATCTAAACTTAATAGGACTTAGAACCACCCTATAGATCGAGGAGACGGAGATTTTGTTGGGTCACTGAAAGTACCCAAGCGTTCCTTAACTAGGATTTGAACATAAAATAACCTAAGTGTTGGATTCCCTTAAACATAATCAAGTCACTGAGTGAACAGTCATTCAGTGAGTCATCTTCAGGATGTTTAGAACAAGCCTAACGAAGAAAGGTTTTCCATTCAGTGAGGCGGACTCTCAGTGAATGGCATCTAAGCCAAAGAAGAAGATGATGGATTCAGTGAGTGATGACAATAGCTCACTGAATCCCCAAGTCTCCTCACCAACTATGAAGACTGAAGAAAGCTACCTGAAGACTGAAGAATAGGCGGGATTGGGAGGGAAAGTTTGAACTGTTCCAATAAAGTGCTTTATCACTTTATAAGTCAAACTTTCCTTATTTGGCTACAATCCAACCTAATCCTAAAAAGGTTATCTGTCTTCTAACCCAATATGGGTTGCCTTCAACAGTAAACAAGATCTTCTAAAGATTTATCTTATGAAGTCTTTAATCCATTGGACAATAGTATGTATTATACTTGTGTATAAATAGGATCATAAAGAGGAGAAAAGGTTAAGTTTGTGTAATTAATGCTTAGACATTCACAAACCCTTTTCTCCTCCAAAGAACATACTTGTACTCGAGATAGCTCGATTGTACCTTAGTTGCCACTTAAGCTTAGCTTAAGTTTAGTGAGGAGAAACACACCATACTTGTCATTTCAATCCCAAGTGTTTATTCCGCAAAACACTTGGGTATAATTCTTTGATTCATTTCTAATAAGAATTAAACGTTGAAAAATTACCTTGTGTTTTGATTTACGTTTTTCTCTTGTATCTTGTTTTATCAAAGAACTTCATTACATCATTATGCCATAATGCACGGTTAGATTAACTTCATAGTTAACTTAACGGGGTAAAAGGGACCAACAGTCTCCCCTCTTGTTTGTTTCCCTTTTCCTACACATGTTGATTCAAACCAAGTCTTAAACGAAACACAGAAACACGTGTGGTTCAGGTAAAACGTCAAAATGGTACAGTAATTTATTAGTCAAAACTCAAAACAGGTTGGATAATTTATACCAAAAACACTTTTTAACAATAATATTCATTGTCTTTAAAATAACTGGTGTATCAAATAACGAAAAAGATTATAATTAAATATTATATATTTCCTATGACGTTCTAACTTTTGATGAACTTAATTTAAGATATCTTGGATTGAAATATACACATTAGGTTACTTTCAACCTGATTGATCCATTTGATTTGTTTACTTTCTAACAAACCATTTTTTAACCTGTTCGACATGTTAGAATGTAAAATTTAATGCAATTCAACCCAATCATTAGCAACGGTTTGAAATTGCTACATATAGTGGAAAAGGAATTAGTCACACACCTTCAATGACAATAATTCCTAGCAATTTTGCAAGCTCCAACTTGCGATACTTGGTATAACCTTTTATTTTGCGTTGTTTAGCAATAGCCTGTAGGTCACGCAATGTGTAGTTGTTATCCATGATAATATCCCCCTGTTGAAAAAATTTGAGGTTAAAGATGATGACAATGGTATAAATGGATTAAAACGCACCTAGTAAACTGTTATATGCAAAAATAAGCAGTCGAATATAAGGCCAAAAGTTGGTATGACTGCTCGGTTTTGGACTATATATTTTTCATGTGGCATTTTAGAAATCATTCATCTTGGTTCGACAATTAGTATATAACGTAAATTGTACACAACAAACACGTTCAAGCTGCTAGTTGTTACTGACTTACTGCCATTTTAATACATACAAAGGGTCAATCAGATATGTCTAACCAATACAAAACAACTTCAATCTGAGACTAATTTCATTTGTAAGCCCAACATCCGTGTAGATAAATTATTATTGAAAACATATACAGTAGCAATTCAAGTGCATAGTCTATATCACATTTAACGACGACCAAAGGTAACGCACTAGACCTCCTTACATATTTGAAGGTGGCGTCGGAAAAGGTCACGGGGGTACCCGCGAGTGCAAAGACTCGTCCTCCCATGTATACATACAGTTATACACACGAGTACTTATTGCATGTTTTTAGAAACTAGATCAAAACCCGTGTTCAACACGGGCAGTAAAAGATAATTACAGTTATACACACGAGTACTTATACACATCACTGAAATATTTATACTCGGGTAAATAATAAGTGCTAACCATAGTCCATAAATAATAAAGCATGTATAAACAACTCCAAACACTTCAGTTTCAAAGAAAAAGACATACACATTGCAAGCTTAATTGAACATATTCAGTAAAGAAGAAAAGGTTTGTTACCTTTGGTAGATAAGTGATGAGGTAGTATAATGTTGGATATGAAGAATAGAGAGAGAGAGAAACAATATTTGTTTTCAATTTGAAATGCAGTATCGAATGAAATGCATGCAAAATTTATAGTAGTTCAAAGTTTCTAGTTAGCGCCTAAAGATAGCTAATTGGTTATTGGTTAAAAGAGGCGGCATGCATCTTGGAAATAACAACTTATTAAGGAACCACCACTTTTATACCGGTTTCCTATTTGAAGCACAGAGTAGACTTAATGACTTTCAAATCTAATTTAAACCCTTATTAAAAAAACTACTATACCGATAACTAATTGCTAGATATTTGCAGGACTTGTAATCTTTGCACCATTCTATTAGTTGGTGAGAAAGGTTTACACACCAAATCTTTTGCACTTTGCAAAAAGAGTGTTTTAACGACATAACCTATGGCCTTGTAGTTGCAAAAGTCACACCGATCAATTATTGATTGGTTAATTTGCCTTGCTTCTCATTCAATGACCAAACATAATATATATATATATATATAAGTTGCATAGAGTAGTTCTAGACATAAGTTTAATGGGCAAGTCCATAATACAAATAATACTAACTAAACATGGGCCTAACAACACTATCTAACATCAATGAGTTAAGCAACGCTGTTAAATCAATTTGGTGAGAATACCTATATCTATACTACTATATAAAGATTTTAGGACATTCTAAATAAGGAAGTCTTAGAATTTTTAAGACAAAAATATTACTCCCTCCATTTCGAAATTTATTGTCATATTTCTATTTGTGATGTCTCAAAATAAATTTGTTCACTTTTCCATTTTAAGTAAGAAAAGAGAACTTTAGTGAGAATATTCCATTTGAGGGGTGAGATTTATGGGTTTATAGTAGCCCCCACATTTAGTTAAACTTGGTGATTCTTGTCTCATGACAATTAATTTTGAGACGGCAGTGAGTAATATTAAAAAGGAAATTTCCATGAGCTGTTACATACACACATAAAAAGTAACATATAAAAAATAATTGCATTAAATTTATATAAACTTGTACATCTAAAAAATTAATTGTCTTCACCATATCTATAAATCTAACACACCAAACAACTTACTTAAAAAAACCATAGGAAAAACACTTTCAGACAATTAAAGGCTCTTTTTGCCTTCAGTAGAATCGGACAAACATTGACTCAATC
>LBNU01028628.1:33740-53139 GCA_014162995.1 Artemisia annua | reverse complement strand
GGGTGGTGGCGATGGTAAATGGACTAACGTTGCCTTTGTTAAAAACGGATAAAAACATAAGAAAATGGGCGAAAACGTATAAAAACGGACGAAAACGTATAAAAACGGAAAACCCGTAAGAAAAACGGACAAAAAAGTATGAAAACCAAATTTTGAGTTAAGTGTAAACGGTCGTTAGTATAAAGGACTAACGGTGCAAATGTTTGTTGCAAACGGTCGTTAAATAACCAAATAAAATGAAAACGGTTATGTATTATGACAATAAATAAAGTTCATAGAGCATAATGAGTTATTTTGAAAAGTACGTTATGTATTTATAACTTTTTCCCCAATTTTTTTCTGGAATAACACATGAAATCGCGAAAAAAATACACTAACGGGCTTAGGCCTAGGGGGGCCGGGACCCTTCCCGGTCCCTTAATAGCTCCGCCCCTGCTTGTGATCAACTCATCTATTGAGTGAGATTCTAAATCTCATGATCCCAATACAACAAAAACCATTTAATAACAATAAAACAACAACATTTCACATGCAATCTTATACGCTATTCAAATCATCATAGACATAGACTCCATTTTTGGAATTTAGGAACAACCCACTAAAAAAATAAAAGGTGACTGTCCATTTTTACAAGTAGATTCATGTACACGGTCCATCTAATGATCATAAACCCAAAGATGACAGTTGAAAAGACAAATTTGTTCCCAAAACACAAAATACTAAAAATAAAATATATTTATACCACTAAGAAACAACAAAAGATACCCCTCAATCATATAATCATTTCCCTTTTTTGCCCCTCTTATATTTTTAACTTATTTATAGAACTTTTGCATGTTTTTTATAAGGATTTTTATAAAACATAAAGACAAAAAGACATAGAGCCCCCTTCTTTTTCAATCAATCTCATATTTCTTGTTTCTTTCTACTGAATAAAAGGGGTCAAGCCGTCGGCTACCCTTTGTCACTACTATACTCAACCCGGTCCCACACTAATCATAATTTACTTTAACATGTTCCTATTCTTCAAAGGTATAAAATGTAACAATCAAAACAATAAGTACTCAAAATGTAAATATATTTATTTAGAATCTAGCATCTTCAAAGCCGTGTAAGTCACTGACTCTATTCAAGGACTTCCTCATTATAGCCACTTTAGCCAGCTTCTCGGCTACACGCCAAGCCGATGTCGGCGTTAACGGCTCGCCTTTTTCGTCCACGTAAGCTGCAGTTACATTTTGAGCTTGGGCTTGGCGTCGCCTTTGCAGATCAGCCAGCTCGGCTTCAATGCTGACAACAAACTCGCTTGAAGCCGAGCTAGTCTGATGCAACAAAGCGCGCGCCGAGATAAGCATGTGGTATGATCCAATCAAGTCGCTACGAGCTGTGAGCCTGCGTGACTCGGCTAATGCTCGAGTTGTAACGAAGAGGTTTCTCAGCCGTTGGATTGTGTGAGTCGATGATCTAACGGCTGTAACTTTAGGCACAACTAATGCATGATCTTTACAATTAATTACCTCCTGAGTTACTGATTCTTTGTAATTACACCGGAGGGATAGTACCGTGTGGGCTCCAACAGCCGATAATGGGACTTTTAATTCAACCAATAGCTCTCTCTCCTCGTTAGGATACATTTCATTTATCCGTATGTGTCCCGACCCTAAATAAACAGGTCGGGGCAAATACGAATAAACTGCCGCAATTTCACCGGGAGCCGAACCGCTAACAAATCCCAACTTTAATTGTAAATCCTGAACCGCCACGGTTATTAAACCCCTAACAGTCTTCGACAGCGTGTGATCATCACACGCTGCAAGTTTCAACGTGTGCACAGCCACATCAGACACGCGCGTGGATACCACGCGCGACGCCTGATCCAAAACATCCGAAATCAAAACAATACTTCCAACAGTATTCCTCTCACGCCGATCCTCCAACACTTTAACCGCCTTTTTAACCGCGTCATTTCCATTACTCGAACCTTCTAAAACCGCCATCGCTTCAACTATCCTCCGCGCAGCGCGCTGGCCCGAAGTAGTCATCCTTTTCAACGGCATTAGCCTCTTCGAACACGAACTAAACGCAACAACAGATAACCGATCTGATGANCCCACACTAATCATAATTTACTTTAACATGTTCCTATTCTTCAAGGGTATAAAATGTAACAATCAAAACAATAAGTACTCAAAATGTAAATATATTTATTTAGAATCTAGCATCTTCAAAGCCGTGCAAGTCACTGACTCTATTCAAGGACTTCCTCATTATAGCCACTTTAGCCAGCTTCTCGGCTACACGCCAAGCCGATGTCGGCGTTAACGGCTCGCCCTTTTCGTCTACGTAAGCTGCGGTTACATTTTGAGCTTGAGCTTGGCGTCGCCGTTGCAGATCAGCCAGCTCGGCTTCAATGCTGACAACAAACTCGCTTGAAGCCGAGCTGGTCTGATGCAACAAAGCGCGCGCGGAGATAAGCATGTGGTATGATCCAATCAAGTCGCTACGAGCCACAAGCCTGCGTGACTCGGCTAATGCTCGAGTTGTAACGAAAAGGTTTCTCAGCCGTTGGATTGTGTGAGTTGATGATCTAACGGCTGTAACTTTAGGCACAACTAATGCATGATCTTTACAATTAATTACCTCCTGAGTTACTGATTCTTTGTAATTACACCGGAGGGATAGTACCGTGTGGGCTCCAACAGCCGATAATGGGACTTTTAATTCAACCAATAGCTCTCTCTCCTCGTTAGGATACATTTCATTTATCCGTATGTGTCCCGACCCTAAATAAACAGGTCGGGGCAAATACGAATAAACTGCCGCAATTTCACCGGGAGCCGAACCGCTAACAAATCCCAACTTTAATTGTAAATCCTGAACCGCCACGGTTATTAAACCCCTAACAGTCTTCGACAGCGTGTGATCATCACACGCTGCAAGTTTCAACGTGTGCACAGCCACATCAGACACGCGCGTGGATACCACGCGCGACGCCTGATCCAAAACATCCGAAATCAAAACAATACTTCCAACAGTATTCCTCTCACGCCGATCCTCCAACACTTTAACCGCCTTTTTAACCGCGTCATTTCCATTACTCGAACCTTCTAAAACCGCCATCGCTTCAACTATCCTCCGCGCAGCGCGCTGGCCCGAAGTAGTCATCCTTTTCAACGGCATTAGCCTCTTCGAACACGAACTAAACGCAACAACAGATAACCGATCTGATGACGTCAGAGACGAAATTAGCACCCTCATTGCTCTTTTCATCATCTGCATCTTTTCATTACACATCTTTCCACTCACATCAATAACCGTCACTAAATCAATAGGCGCTCTAGTCCGTATTTTCTCCGGTACAGCCGGAGCTTTTACTCTCATTACAACAGCATATGTTTCGTAGCTACGGCCACTTGACACCACAGCAATCTCAGGTAACAACCGCACCTCAACACAACCGTTATTACAGTTACTGTTAACATGAAAACCTGGAAACTCATCATCACAATTTTCATCAGATTCAGGAATTGGATTAAATCCGCCTTTGGGCGATAACGAACCTAACGGTTCGTCATCGTCGTATACTTTTAAATCTGGTTTGAAAGAAAGCTGTTTTTTAAGCTTAGTTTTGATGTCATTGTTACAAGTACTATCTTGATCTGCTGTTGTTACGGATAAAAGAGGCATCTGTTTCCAAACAGTGTTGCAAACAGGACACGTGAGGGATCTGTTTTCCCTCACGTGTCCTGCTATACACGGAAAATGAAATCCGTGTGAGCATTCCGCTGTAAATAATGCTACGCCTTTTCCTCTTTTCACACTTTGTAAACATAATCCGCATCTATTCTGTTCATTCACACAAAAAAAAATAACATAATTAGATTCAAAATTAGTAACTTAATTTTGTTTAAGGCTTATTTTAAAGAGGTGTGCTACACCCACATAAAGTTTACAAAATTTCAGCCACTCGTTGACGTGGCAGAGTGCTGCAGAAAAGTGTTGATTGGTTGATTTTCTGCAGCACCCTGCCACGTCAGCGAGCGGGTGAAATTTTGTAAAGCTGGTGGATCTATTATTTTCCTATTTTAAAACTTTTTGACTTATATAAGCGAAAAAGTTTTAAAATATGTTAAAAAAAAATGAGTTTATAAAACATAAGGACAAAACTAAATAATATATAAACCGAAACAAATGATTTGAGAAACTTACATTTGATAAGCGAAGATTGGATTTAATGAGAGAGAAAGTAGAAGGAGATCGAGGGGAAGACGGAGTAGACATCGACGACCATTGGAACAATTTAGGACTATTATTATTACTAGTTTTGCAATGAAGCTTTGGACTAACAGGAACTGAGGCTGATTTTGAATCAGCGCGTGTCGTTCGACACCGTAAATTCGGTCCCGAATCCANATAGCTACTGCAACTCATTTTAAAACCTTTGTCATGGGAAACAGAACTAGTAACTCTGGAAACAGCCCATGTCTGAGCAAGAGGCAAACGGTGGATGTCACACACATTTTTCAGAGTAGCCAAGATTTTATCCATCTCAATTTGCCTGGGAACCTGTATAAGAAAGATACGACCCACATAAGGAATCCAATGCAAAAGAAGGTTCAGATGCAAAAAGAAAAAGAAGGCTAATATATTATATTTAGCAATGGAATGTTAGATAATAAATCAGCAAGATCCAACTCACGTTCCAAGCAGGACCATCAAATACTTGTGGGCATGCCAGATTTTGTGTCTGCAAGATAACAACAATCTGGAGATGAGCAGCAATAAAAGATGATGCAAAGTAGAATACAACAAAGCATAATCAATAATTGAAAAAGTGTAATCAAATTGAAGAGGTAAGTCGGAAACCTTTAGGGCACCATGAATTTGTTTAACCTCATAAGCACAAGTCGTATGCTTGGAACCCATCAAGACCTCAATCACACCAGTACATAATCCTGTAGTACAATCGAAGACTGGTAAAGCCAAATACCCATGGAGATTGCAATGAAAAGCACAGCCTTGTTGGGGAAAATCTTTCGGATTGTAACTAGTTACATCAGAAGTCCACTCTGGTAATCCTCGCCGAAATACTCGAGCAGGAGGACTAACAACTTCTTCTTCATCATGCTTATCCACGAAAAATGCATTCCGCTCAGAGTCTCTTCTATAGGAATAGAGTTCTTCAGAGGGTACACCAAGACCAAAGGGTTGATCTAAAGTTTTAAGTAGTTGGTGTTTCCCAACAACATGAGGTGACCAAAACTGAACCAGAACATGCTCCTCACGGAAGGTTAAAATCTTTAGTACAGCTCTTATCTTCTTTATAGTTTGATGACCTTGGACAACAGCTTCAGCTTTCGGCTCAAAAGCTGTAGTTTTGACAGCACAAATCAGAAGCACACGCAAAAATCTAGCAGCAATAGCTTTTATTCCAAGGGAGTTCAGTTTATATCTAAACAAGCTAGAAATGAAATAAGGAAATAAGACATACCGGTGGTTATGGATAGAGACAAATCAGATTGATAGAGTCCATCCTGGGATTCTTCATTTGGAGACACCCAAAGCTGTGTCAGGTATCTTGACTCACCAAAACGTGGAACTGGCTGTTCTAAAATGATCTTGCAGTCTGTCATTTGATCCCTTGACAAAACAGAATGTGCACCTGATGATTTGTCTCTATCTGTGGAATCAGCAGTGCACTGAAATTACCCAAACAGGTCTATAGAACTTAGGCAGCTTTCAAGCCTATATATATTGTTACAGAGTGTCAGAATGTGCCTAATGAGATACCGAGTAATAATTATCAAATAAATAAAAGACTAGATAATAAGTGTGAAGGAATAAATCAAATGACAGAAGACGAGTGTTGTAGCTCTCCAAAATCCTATAGACCAAGAAGACTATTTGATGAAAGTGTGATCACAAAATGCAATAATTTGTTATTAGCTAATCAAAAGCTAAACATAGCCAAATATAGCATTGATAAGTTATTTAAAAAACAATAGTAACAAAAGTTTCATTATTTCATAATCTCTAAACGAAGAATTTGTATAACCAAGCAAAAATTCATAAATATAAAGAAAACAATACATGAAGTATTTGAGTAAAAGAGATAAAACACTAACCGAACTTAGATTAAGACCATGAACAAAACTTTTAATTTGTTTGTTTGATCTTTTTTGGTACGAATGAGTGTGTTTAAAGGGTTTATATAGGACTCAACTGAATAAACACAGAAAAGAAATGTCACTTTTGTGGCCCCCCCGAAATACAAAAAAGAAACTTGGAAAGTGATATCGAATAAGTGTACAAACAAACAAATAAACAATGATATTGACACGAGTTGGTCTTTTAAGTAAACACTTTAAGAAATCTTTGTCGCGGGAATTTATTTGCAGACATTCACTAGAGTTCATGCATTAGTTACTTGTATATTAAATAAGATATACTCCTACTTCTTTGTTACTTGTTAGCTTGTACATGTTTAAATAAAAGATTAGAGTGAGAAAATCATTTTATTTACTTAATAACCATTAATCTGTGATGGGGTTTGCTAATTATGGAGCAGCGAATGTTTTGACCATGTCTTTTTACTGGAGTATGATTTTTTGACTATTTTAGATGCAGTAAGTTAGTTTGACCAATAAGTAAAAACCGAACAAGTAAAAACTGGACAAAACGAGCTACTACACTTTGGGAAAGGATCCTCTCAAGTTGAGGATAACTTGATTGATCAAGTTAGACAAATGGAAAGAAATGTGTGTTTTTCTTTCTTATCACATAATGGGAATTATCTTTTCTGCATAGAATGGAAATAAACGTGTGATAGAATTCATAAGATCCCGATGGGAAAAAAATTTAAACATTGCATGAAGACAATGGATAGAAAGAAATAATATGTCATTTCGTGTGTGAAACCATGTAATAGTAATGAAATGGTGAAAGAAAACGCGTTAACATAGAGGATAGAAAATATGAAAATGGTGGTTGAGCTTTTCCGATTAAAAGTAACCATATAACAATATGAAAATGATAGGTAACGTACTATATCAAATACTTGAGTACTTTAAAAGTTTAAAGAAGGCCGCCTCCAATGAATATTTGAACAAAGATATTCTCTTATCAAAAAAAGTTATTATATATATATACTAATTGCCTTTATGGCCAATTTAAAACTGTTTTTTCTGGGCTTTTGGTACAGGCTGTTTTTAGCCTATTAGGCCCACTGGAACTATGGGTGTCATGCAACGTGGTAATTGTATACCTGTGTTTTTTTTTGGATATTTTTATACAACGGATAAGTACCACCGCTTCTTCCTCATTTGTTGATACGTTTTTTGATCATCTTTTGTGTACGCTTGCTTCTTGCATAAGGTTGGCATATTTTTGCGTATTGTCTCCTCTTTCTCTATGCGTGTTCGTATGTTGTTTATTATGATCTTTTTTTAGACGTGTTTTGTTGGCCATAGCTATTTGCATGTGTGTTTTTTTGTTTCTTATCTCGATTTACATGCCTTTCGATACACTTTTGTGAAAAATTTTGAAAATATTAAAAAGAAAAAATACGCTATACAATATGAAAGAAAAAAGAAAAGCTGTGTCGAACAGTGGTGCTACAGATATACTTGCCGAAGGTCCTAATCAACCTGTGGATCATGGTTTGCGTGCTGTTGAGGATTCGCATTTGTTAGATGAAAATGAGTTTCGTCGAGGTCCCAATGAGGTTGCTCAAATGGTTGGCACGGGAGACGCAGGAACGTCTGCCCAGGTTTTGGCCACATCTATTGGACAAGTTGCAAGCTCTACTGTGCCATCTTTGTTGCCTTCTAATCCAGGAGATCCTCTTCACGCGATTCAGCTGGGTGCGTCTGCTTTTGCGGTTCCTCCTGTACAAGTCACAACAGTTGATGGTTTAGCATCTACATTTACAGCCGCGAATGTTATATTAAATGCTTCCAGTGACAATCAACATTCAGTTGTTGAAACACACATTCAAGGAGCTCTACCTGTTGGTCCTATTGTCTTGGATTTTTCAAGTACGAGTATGCTGTGTCATTGTATGTTGTTTCATGTGATACTTCATATTTTCAAAGGGTCTATTCTCATTAATATTTTCTGGTTGTAGGTCCATCTGATGTCCATGCAAGGCTTTCGCAAGCAGCGCCTGTTGCAAGCCGTGCACGTAGGCCACGTAATATATTTGCTACTCTAATTTTTGTGCAGCGTTTTTAGCGTATCGATCCTTTGTTTTAAAGGTTACCTTATTTTGGTGTTGCTATTGTTTACAGGTAGGGTGCGTGCACCATCTATTCGCCGCCCTTCAGATGCATGTACGTCCCATATATATTGTTCAACTTCTGTCAAGTTGTGTCGTTCTTCGTGTCATATAGGATAGTTGTTCTTCCAGTTTTTTAAGCTATGGCTTTCTTATGTAATTGCTTAGTACCTTAGATGATGATGGGTGGATTATGCATGCTGATTGTTTGTTTCCCGTTTGATTATCATTGTATTTAGTTGTTCTCGATTGTTGTTACATTTTGACTGCTGATGCATCGGATATTCAGTTCTGGCCAATTTTACATTCAAGGTTTATTATGGTGTTAATTATTTATTCTGTATAACATACATGTATTACTCACCATGCATATGTTGATCTAATATTATTGTGAAACTTTGCATACTCACCATCAATTATAATGTTCTTATCGTCCGCTGACTTATCTGTTATTTAATTGCATAATGTGGTTGCATATTATTATTATTACAATTCTACAGTATGCACATCTAATATCTTTTATGTATGTACCATTTTCTATACTTTATAACTAACTATTGATATGGTTATGTTCCTTCTTAGCAAGACGAGCCAGTGGGATGGATGCTTATACCTTACCAATGCAGGGGCCGGTTGCCCCCCCACAGCGCGAGGGTTGGTTTTGTTACTTCTTTCTTTTTTTTTCCTTTCTTTTTTTATTATTATTGTTCTTTTTTTTTATTGTAATTTTCGAGCGCTTTTTTCCCGGACAGTTTCTTTGTTGCTAACCGTTTTTTTTACTGCTTTCATATTAGGGGCGCCCACAGATTATAAATACTTTGGGAGATGCGATCAGTTATGTCAGCATTGTTATGCAAAATTCTGGCTTGAAGAAAAACGGACCGGTTTACCAGTACGTGCAGCCCCGCAGCATCAGAGATGCTGTGCAGGTGGTAGGGCATCTGTGCGCACATACCAGCATTATCCAGTGTACATCACGGATTTGTTTTCAGATAGGCACTTTATGGAGAACATAAGAGCGTATAATCAGATGTTTGCAATGACCTCTTTCGGCGCGACTGTTGATAATACTATCAATACCGGTAGAGGCCCATATGTCTTTAGGGTTTCAGGCCAAATCTATCACTGGATTGGTGGTTTCTGTCCCGAAAATGATGATACGCCACGTTTTTTACAAATGTACGTTTATGATACAGATCATGAAGTTCAGAATAGGTTATCACATTTTGACCCACACGAGAGACAGAGGTTACGGGAAGACGTTGTTGAAGGCTTGATTGATTTCCTAAACGATAATAACGCTTTGGTTCAGCTATTCAGAACTGCTAGGGATAAATTACTTGAGGCTGATATACCTAATTTTCAAATTAGGCTGTTTGGTGTGGTTGGATCTAATCAATATGAGTTGCCTGTTGCGGATAGTATAGGAGCTATTGTGTACGAAGGTGGTCCAGAGTGTATGACAGATTATGATATTGTTATAGAACGTCATTCAAGGGAGCCTGAAAGCGTTAACAAACTGCACCCGCAATACATGTCGCTACAATTTCCTCTTCTTTTTATATATGGAGAAGAAGGTTACCATTTGAAGCTAACACTAAGGAATGCCGATCCGTTAGATACGGAAGACGAGAAAAAGATGACTATGAAGATCTATTATGCTTACCAATTGTTTGACAGAATGGGAAGGCAGAATCTAATCACTCGTGCCGGAAGGCTTTTCCAGCAATATGTAGTGAACGCATATTGTGTTATTGAGCAGGATAGGACAGACTTCATAAGGCGCAAGCAGAATGACATACGGACCGAATACTTATCGGGTATTTATGATGCCATTTCTCGAGGTGATAGAGATGGTCGTGCTGTTGGGTCTCGCATTATATTACCCGCATCATTCACCGGGGGCCCACGTTACATGTACAGCCATTATCTAGACGCCTTGGCTATATGCCGGGTGCATGGGAACCCTACATTTTTTGTTACGTTTACTTGCAATGTCAAGTGGCCAGAGATTCAAGAATATATGAATGACTTTCCAATGTTAACAGCTGCCGACAGACCTGATATTGTCGATAGGGTATTCGAGCGTAAAATTCACGCACTAATAAAGTTTATAAGAGAAGAAAAGATTTTCGGCAAAGTCGTTGCAGGTGATTTTTTTAGGCTTTCTTTTTGTTTATTAGTGTTTTCAAAGACTCAATGCTTTTTGCATCATAACCAAATACATATACTGATACTTATTTCTAACGCTGTTTATTGTAGTGCTTTACACTGTTGAGTTCCAAAAGAGAGGTCTTCCGCATTGCCACATACTATTATGGACACAGCGCCAGCTTCCCGATACGCCTGAGAACGAGATAGACATGTACGTAAGTGCGGAGCTTCCTAATCACGTGGAAGATCCGGAAGGCTACAGAGTCATTTCTGAGCTCATGATGCACGGGCCATGTGGCCGTGCATATCCTTCAGCCCCATGTACTTTGGCCCATGGTAGTTGCAAAAAACACTTTCCAAAAGATTATTGTAATCACACTTACACAGATGCGAAAGGCTATGTGCATTATCGTAGGCGAGAAATAGGATCTGGCACATATAGGCGAGGGGTCAGGCTAGATAATGCGCACGTGGTACCTTATAATCGGACACTCTGTATGGCATTCTATGCGCATATCAATGTCGAATATTGTGGGTGGACTATGCTTATCAAGTATCTCTTTAAATACATTTCAAAAGGCACCGACAGAATAGTTGCAAGGGTTGTAAGACCAATCGGAGAACCAAGACAACCTACGAACCCTGCAACTACCAGTGGGTCTGCACCTAATAGGCCAGAAGTTGAAGTAGATGAGATTAGGAATTTTATGGACGCTAGGTATATTGGACCTCATGAGGCCTGTTGGCGTATTTTCGGGTTTGACATACACAGCAGAGAACCTGCAGTTCAGATATTAACTGTACACGCAGAAAACATGCAACAGGTGGCTTTTAGAGCATCACAAACGTTAGCCAGCGTTGCTTACAATTCTAGAGGCAAAAAAACAACGCTAACAGAATGGCTGGAGTTCAACCGCCTTTATGCTATTGGTAGGCATCTTACCTATTTGCAATTCCCATCTGAATTTGTATGGTCATTGAGAACCAGGAGTTGGTTGCCAAGGCAGCATAGAAACAAGCCTTCCATAGGAAGATTGACGTATGTGCACCCAGCAAGCGGCGATCTTTTTTTCCAAAGAATGCTGTTATGTCATCAGAAAGGATGTGCATCATTCGCTGCCATTCGTAGAGTAGATGGGACACTTTATCCTTCCCATCGCGCGGCTTGCGAAGCAATGGGTTTATTGGGCGACGATCAAGAATGGACATTAGCGCTGCAAGAAGCTGCCGGATCAGCAACTGCATCGGAGTTGCGAGATTTATTTGTGCAAATATTGATATTCTGTGACGTCACACAGCCATTCTTATTGTGGGAATCTCACTGGCGTCATATGTGTGATGACATACCCCGTAGGTTATCAGAATTGCTCAATGTTCCTAATTTGCATGTCAGTGACGACATGATTAAGGGGGGCGTTCTTTATGAATTACAAGCATTGCTTGCTTTTTATGGAAAATCTTTGGCCAATTTTTCTTTGCCAAGGCCGCCTGAAAATCTACTTAGCATACTCACGAACAGGCTGCTAATGGAAGAATTAGGGTACGATCGTGAGAAGTTGGCCGAAGAGAGAGATTGCATTGTACCACAACTTAATCATGAACAACGTCTCATATTTGATAGAGTGCTAGCTGCCGTTTCAACTGGCATTCAGGAGCTGCTGTTTGTTTACGGTCATGGTGGTACAGGGAAGACATTTATTTGGAAAGCGATTCTATGTGCATTAAGGTCTCAAGGCAAAATCGTGTTAGCGGTCGCATCTTCTGGGATTGCTTCATTGCTTTTACCATTTGGCCGAACAGCCCACTCACGGTTCAAATTATCATTGAACTTGACAGACAGCTCGGTATGTAATATTAAAAAGAATACTCAGCTATCGGAATTACTAGCAAAGACGGACCTAATTATATGGGATGAGGCCCCAATGAATGATCGCAAATGTTTTGAAGCCTTAGACCGGACGCTCAGAGATATACTAGATGCACCGAATCATTTGTTCGGGAAAAAGTCGGTTATTCTGGGCGGGGATTTCAGGCAGACACTACCGGTTAAAAAGCATGCCTCCAAAAGCGAGATAATAGCAGCCTCGATAGCAGAGTCGTATCTTTGGCGTCACTTTGAAGTCATACTTTTGCGACAGAATATGCGTTTGCATCAACAGGTGCCACCTACCGGTACTCATACCAGCAGCCTCAGCTTCGCACAATGGTTGCTTGATATAGGCAACGGTGTCGCAGGTGAACCAGATGTATCAGACCCTGAAAATATGTCATGTGTTCGTATTCCGGCAGAATACTGTCTACAGAATACACCAAATGGTGTTGAACAGCTGATAGAATTTATATATGGCAGCACAACACTAGAAAATCCAACTGCCGAATCATTACAAGACAAGGCCATTGTTTGTCCTAAAAATGAAACCGTCGATCTTATAAATAAGCAGATACTTGACACTGTGCATGGTCAAAGCAGATTCTACGAAAGCTATGACCAGGCAACACCAAAGATGCATGATGGTGGAGCTACAGAATTATTATACCCATCGGAATATCTAAATACGATGAATTTTCCAGGCATGCCTCAGCATACATTGGAATTGAAGATTGGTGCACCTATAATGCTGTTACGAAACCTAAATTTGATTGGAGGCCTGTGTAATGGGACAAGACTTATCGTAACTCAGCTCCTACAACGAATAATCGAAGCCAAAATAATAACGGGAACTAGAAATGGCCAGAAGGTTTTTCTGCCCAGAATCATTCTTATGCATAATGACGACAACCTTCCGTTCATATTCAAGAGGAAACAGTTTCCGATAAAGTTGTGCTACGCGATGACCATCAATAAAAGTCAGGGTCAATCTTTGAATAAAATTGGAGTATATCTTCCACAACCAATTTTTGGGCATGGTCAGTTATATGTCGCGCTATCTAGGGCCACTTCACCCGCAGGCTTAAAAGTGCTTATTGTTGGGAATTCAGATGAAGACAATAATACGACAAAAAATATCGTTTATAAAGATTTTCTGAATAAAATCATGGTATATTGTGTTTTAATATTGAATGCTCCTAATTTAAAGGCTGCATTTGTTTTCTGCTATCAGATAGCGCGCCTTCCTATCAAAAATTTCCTTTCTAATTTTTGAGACGTATTTAATGTGTTCATTATATAGGTATTATAGTAGTAGTAATAGATATGCTGCATTATATCTTTGAACTTATGTGCTTTAATTTACTGTACTAGCTTTAGTATCCTTATGCGGGTTTGGTTTTGCCCATATTTTATTCTAAATCTATTGTGCACCTTCATATGCTACCTGATATGTCTTTATGTGATGGTTTTAATACCATAGTGATGGGATCCTATATGTGTTTTCATATTTTAATTATTTTTAACTATAGTTAGTTAATTAACTACTTCTTAATTATCAACGATGCAACGCCCAACCAACTCCTTCGGTATCTACAGTCAGTACTGCACTAACATTTTGTTGATTATATTCGCATATTAATTGTGATTTTGACAGAGAAATGGCACTAACCAGTGATGCCGACACCGTTTCCAAAGCAGTAGCGCACCCTCCTGTCTTACAAAGATCACTAGCTTACTTTGCAGACCTGAAACCAACAGAGAACAACAAATTTATTGAGGCCAGAGTCTATCGTAAATGGACAGCTGTCAAAGTCCCAAGCCTTATAGCTACTGGCTTCTCATGTATACTGCTTGACAAAAAGGTAAGTGTCGTTCAGATTCATATACTATGCATTCACATACTATTTTAGTTCCCATAACCAATTAGCAAACAATGCGTAACACACGCCCACACAGGGATCTGCCATACAAGCAAACGCAGAACTAAAAGATAAGGAGCGTTTCGAGCACGATTTACAGCTAAACTGTGTTTACCGGATTGAGGGTTTTGGTTTCGAAAAAACAGATGGCTGGGGGAAAACATTAGACAACGACTTTACACTTTGTCTTGGAAAGCATACACGCACTGACCTTTTACAAGACAACGACTATCCATTCCATTACTTTAACTTTGCAGCCTATAATGAGCTCGGTCCAAGGCTAGACAAAAAGAACCCGATACTTACAGGTACTATTACTTTCTGAATCATTAATCTAATTTGATATATCAAAACCAGTTAAATCATACTAATATTCTTACAGATTACATAGGTTACATACATAATGTGGACAAAGTTAAAGAATATGGGAGCGCTGCTGGTAATAAGATTAAAGTCAGAAACATAGCATTGCGCAATCTAAAGTAAGCGTACGCTATTTTCAAACAGTTGTAAACTCCTACAATAGCAACTATTAACAAACAAATACTTTGTAGCAACAACGTGGTTTTGTTCACATTATGGAACGAGATGGCCGACAATTTTGAGGAAGAAGAATACGCACGGATGCGTCTCCCTGTGATACTGGCTGTTAGTTCTTGCTACTTAAAGAGATATGGCGGTATAGATAACCATTTACCAGACACATCATTTATCTATATAACAAAATTTTACCTGACCACATGTTCGCTGTATGTTACACAGGTCAAATCCAGCTATCGGCAACCTCAGCAACCTGTTACTACTTCAATCCTCCGATTGACGAAACTTCAGAGCTGCTCGCTGCGTACAACAATGCAACTCTATAAGTCTTTTCATTTATATTAGCATTTTATTACTACTAAAAATCTGTTGCATAACAATGCAGATACAATCAAGATAACACACAAGTACCCCAATTGGAGGTGCAAACAGAACGATTGGCTGATTGGGAACAAGAAAAAAGTCGAAACAGAGTCCCACTAGGCACATTACTACAAATAGATCCAAACACTCAACAGGTTTAAATAACTACATTTAAAGTGTGTGCACAAAATAGATTGGTTGGTAAGTGACGATCTTTCTGTTGCAGCGTGTTCTGTTTACACAAGAGGTCATGATACTGCAAATCGACACGGCTCATGATTGGTATTACCAGAAGTGCGACGAATGTGGAGGAAAATTAGACTATGGATATGTGCACGGACATTGTCACCCTTACGGAACTCAAACTAACCCACAAAACAGGTGAGTTGACATGCTACAATTGAACCTGAATTTTAGCATTCTAATACCTTATTGCAACAGGCTAACATGACCTAACTCATTATACACTAAATTGTAGCTACTCTTTTAGAGTAGTAATGACAGATGGAACAGGCAATGCGATTATGACTTGCTTCAGCCCACAAACGGACGGACTCATAAAAGACATCAACTCCTTACTGCAAGAGGTGTCCGACAAAAACCCAGCAACAACTCCGCCACAGATACTAGCACTACAAAATACACGACATATTTTCCAATTCAGATTTGCAAAGCCTACAACAAAAGGGCGTCCTACATTTGTTCTGCAAAAAGTAATGGACCACCCACCCCTGCTCCTAGCACCCGCCACAGAAGGCCCATCATCTGCACCAACGACTCCACCAGATAGTCTCGCACACTCCCAGATCAGCCCCCCGCCTACAACGCCAGCAACAACTCAAAAAATGACAACAGATACATCAACTGAAACAAGGTCTCCAAGTACATCAGCCGTCCGAAAAGAACTCTTTAAATATACCGCTGACGAAGAAACTTATACAGACATAGCAAGTGGAGCAGATACTTTGACTGTAACCAGCCAACCCACACAACTCAGCAATACAGAAAAAAAAGCCTCAGAAGCACCCAACCCACCCGCTACATCAGGCATAAGAAAAGATGGAATGAAAGACAACGAAGGTGACAAGAACGATCCCGAGACCAAGAAACAGAAACTAGAATGAGGAGTTGGTGCAACAGCCTCATATGTAAATTAAGTAGCAGTGTTTACTAAAACTTTTTCCCGTAACAATATGTCTTACTAGGATGGCATGGGCGACATGCCTAAACATGACTGTTAAAACATGTATGTACAGTCAAATTTTGGTGGTGTAATATTATCGAATCCTTATGTAATTGATCTGCGTTTGCTTTTCCAACATTCTCAAACCTTAAAAGGGGTACAAAAATAAAGTTCAGCACTACAGTAAATGAGCGCCGATATTATAAACCAGAAACTAACCGGCCAATTATTTACCCACACGTTCTAGAGTTCTAGAAAATTTACCTTTGTTAACTGCCAATGACTTGGGTGGATCCACTCATGAGATTACTGGAATGGTGGCCGTATGCTACACAGACATGCCTGCAAACATGTTTGCAGAATCTGCTACAAAAGTCTCGAATCCTACTGGTCCAAATTTATTGTCTTCTAATCTTTGAGGCCCAGTAGCTGCTACTCAGTTGAGTAGGAGTGCATTTGCTTCTACACCTGTTCAAGTAACAACAACCGATGGCTTAGTTTCCACATTTAGTGTTAGTCAGATTATATCAAATACTTCCTAGAATGCGCAACACTAAGTTAGCTATGAAGGTAGATTATTTGCTTGACCTTCTTTATGTTGCTTTATATATTTAGCGACGCTCTTTGTAATTACAATGCAAGAAGTTCTATACAGGCACGCCTATGAGCGATGCTGGACTTCGCATTCAACAAGGTTCATCTTCTGTTCCTATGGTCTTACATTTTTCGAGCCTCAGTATGGTGCATTATTATGTATTGTTTAGCCTTGACTTTCTGACTTTTAGTAAGGCTTATTTATTATTTTGTATTCTCTGTTTTAGGTTCATCTAATGCCAACACAAACATTTTGCGCACACCAGCAGGTGCAGCACGTAGCCGGCGGTCACATACTACATACACTCACTTAACCTTTATACTTGATGTTCTTATATATGTATGTGGATTTTCATGTTTCGTGATCTTAATGGCAAATTTCTTTTCAGATTTGGTGCACATTGCAGCCATTCGACATCATTCAGATGCTACTATATGTAAGACATTATGGTTTCTCTTCTTACCTTTGTTGTTGTTACGCAACTGCCTTCAGGCTCAACTATGTGCAAATTGCTTCCTACGTATGTACTCTAAGGTTACTTAGAAAGCAGTAACAGAGTGTAACGCAAACCATGTGGTTTAAATTACTACGAGGTTTTGTTAACTCTAAGTATTTTACATGTATTTGCGCTCCTAGGTGATTTTATGAGCTTTTTTCAATAACTGCATCGTTAAGGCATAACGAGCAACTATTAACCAACAGTGCTGTCTAATACTATGCGTTTAACTAAGGTTACGTCTATCTCAAAGGTCACGTCTATTACAACATTATCAATAAGCAAACACAAAAAATGATTGACCATCATTTCCACATTTACACATATACACACATAAAAACTAACTCCTTCATTAATGCCTTCAAAACCGAAAAAATATGTACGTTCTTAACACTCCCACTCTTTAGGGGCAGCATTCTACCATATCCTCTTGCCAAAAAAATTACAGCACATATCATATTTTTATAAATGTTAGCTACTTATATTATTGCAAAGGTGTGTCGATGATAAAACTAACTAAAGCAACCGATCATTGTAGCCATATTTAAAATGTGAACTACTATAACAGCTTAATAATTCTTGAGTATATGTCGTCACAGCAAATGCCTCACATCTGCAAGCTGGCGAGACTAGCGAATATTTTAACGTGGCTTCTATTATCGTTTGCTTTCAAAAAATGGAACACACATTTCCAAATAATGTTGCAGCTTTCATGACAACACCACCAAAAAACATCCATATAACAACATTGTAATACTTTTTACAGTCATATTCACATAAAGTGCCAACCTGCATGGTGATGCAACAGTTACAAAAAACAGCCTCAACACGTTACAAACTTTAACCTACTAGACCCACTAACTGCTACCTAATTACTTTAGCAACAGCAACCAGCTGCCCTATGGTTGGCCATAACTTTATAGTAACCTGAGTGCCCAAAAAACAAAAGAAGCTGGCCAAATGACACAAGGCTGACACGAAACCTACAACCAAAGATGACAGACACAACTTAGACACCTAAGCATTAACACATACTACACACAACACCTATTTACATTATTATATTACTACACTGAAACTGCAACCACAGCGACAAGACTACATGTGCATGACATCCGCAAGATAGTCCATCACAAGGCGAGCCATTCGATTAGCATCAGCAGCATTGCGACCATATGCACGGATGCGTTGTTCAAGGATGGCAATCAAAGCATTCATCAAAGCGAAGGTGCGACTCATAAGGACAGAGTCTTCAGACCCCTGGAGCTCCGCAAGGTAGGTCTGCACCTGTTGTAGTAGCATCCTTTCTCGAGTCATATGACGCCTGTCATCACGCTGACCACTCAAAAGAGCAAACCTATGCCGTTCGAAAAACAAGTAGAAATGCCTGGTCCTATCTTGCGAATCAGCAGATCGAGCTAACCTCTCACTAATAGTAACTGTACCATTTCCAACACTATGCTCAACCAGCCTATCATTAGTAGTGGGAATGCCATTTCCAATATGATTTTCCATAACTGTTATTTTTTGTCAAAGATGTATTTCAAAACAACCCTTGCATTTATAAAACTAAGTGCGCTCTTTATATAGCCATAAGACATGGATACAAAACAAAACTCATTAATTTAAAGATAAGGAGCACACACCTTAATCCAATAAGGACAGGATGGGCAGCTGCCCTAATATTAGGTAGCCGCAATGTGTTGACCGTTGGTAGATCTGGCAAGCCTTCCCAAACAGCTGTCTTTATCGAATCCAAAACCCACTCACATTTGAGATTACACCTAATCAGAAGATAATGCATCGCCGAAATTGAGTACTTAACCAAATGATACATAGGCTAATCCTACCACTGTTCCACTGATTCATAGCGTAGACTAGGAATGCCACATGTAGAAGTACAGTAATATGGTCCCAGTGGATAGTAGACAGTTGTTCAATTAGAGTAGCAAGACTAAGACTGAAGAGAAACTATTTTCAGAAAAATGATGCAAACAAAATAAA